>WSTJ01000283.1:0-30709 GCA_019623705.1 Ceratobasidium sp. 428 | reverse complement strand
CTATGATCCAAACCCGTTTTGATCAATAAGTTACCCGATATAATACGGAAGCACCAGACTCACACATTCGTCGAAAACGTGTCCAGCGCCTTATTAAAATAGTTCATCTGGATCACGATACATGATCCAGTCACCACCGCAAACACCCACGTGCTCGGATGTCCAAGTTGGTTATTCCCCGCCAGTGTGAGTTTGACGGCCACGCCGAACCCCTTGATCGCCATGACACTGACGCTCCCGACAAGGGAGCAAATGGAAATGTAGACCAGAGGTGTTTTTTTGCCGTAGGCCGGTACGAGGCGGTATATCGCAAACAGAGAGTACACGGTGACGGTAAACACGTACATCAAGAATCCTGCAGGGTTTTATTAGCCGGGTTAAGACTTCGAGAAGGGATGACGAACCTGGTTGGATGGCATATTGCAGGATCTCGTCGACCGTTTGGACTTCCTTGTCCTCTGGTGCATGCAGTACGATAATAATTGATCCAAGAAAACAAAGCGCGCATCCTACGCGGCCAATATGCCCAAGCTCCTCGTTGAGTAGTAGTGACGCAAGAACTGCGCTATGAACAATAGTTAAGCTACGTGGACCGAAGAAATGGGCGCAAAACATACCCGATGAGAACACTAAGAGCACCAAGAGGGGTCACCAATATAGCGGGGGCAAACGTATAGGCTGCGAAGTTGGCAACTATAAAAGACGATGAGTGATGGGGTAATTTCCAGGAGTGTGAGCGCCTACCTTCGCCGATGATCACTGCGTAGCCAAGCCACAATAAATCAGCTTTAAAATTTATATTAAATAATTCACTCACAAGTAGTCATCCCAGCCCACCATATTGGGTTCTTAAGATATGCGAGATTGTCGGATGCGCTTTGGGAAGTAGGTGCTCGTCGTGCGGCATCGTTCAAGCCCTAACCCGGTGTTAGCGAAGACATATACCTTTCAGAGCAAAATACCTTTTTGGTGATAATAAAGCTAGTACCTATCGCCAGTGAGCTTGAGCATGCCAGTGCGAGGCCGATCCACTTGTCTTCGACCATCGTCGGAAGGAGTCCAGTTACAGGGCTGTAACATTTTAGCGGGAGATCACGTGCTGAGCCTAGACCTTACTTTAGCCTACAACGGAACCAGGTGGCTAAAATTAATCTGCTTCGGCCGTGGATTCATGATTTGGGGTCTCTATATCTTTCCTCGGAGTTTGTGATACGACTAACACTTGAAGAAGTGAGCTGGTTTGTGGAGCCTGATTTCAACGTAACTGCGCTATTTTGCGACCAGCGATTTTTGGGACAGAAGTCTGGGCTAGGGGTACCATGCTCGAATAGCAAAAGTCCTGCACCCGTTGATCCCTACATCTTTGCTCTCTCTGGAGGCAGGCTGGTTTGTATGACAAGGACCGATTACTCTTTTACTTAAATCGAGTACTAATCAAGTCGGAAAGGCCAGTGGAGCAGCCCTACTGATAGCTGAGGAGATCATCGTCCCAAAAGCTGCTTCGAGAGCCTGTTTTGCGAGACTGAGATATGCGAGTCTTGCGACTTGTTCTTGATTCCTCCACATGAGGCATTTTTTGAATCATGCATTCAACGATTGCTCGAAGGCAAATTCTATAGCACGACCAAGCTCTATCGAAAACGAGGCAGAAGACGTAAACGGGACAAAGTACCGTTCTAGTCAGGTAAACCAGACTCCCTCCATAGGAGTGGGGAGAAGAGGTGGGGAGGGAGTCTGGGACTGCCTTGTATACTCGGACTTAGAGTCCAGAGTTAGGCGGAGTTTGAATCTGCCCACGGTGGCGCGTGGGTGCTCCTGGGAAACGGCAGCAGGGCGTCAATACGGTATGTGATGTATTCACATGTATCAATAAAGCTTTGAAATATGAGCTAACTGCTTCAGTGGTGCGGCTGTACTCAGTTGTGGCGTGCATTCTCCCATGTTCACACAATGGCGGCGCCGGTAAGAACACAGATTTACGGGGTCGAAGTTGCTGAAAGATGAAAGTCGAGCGAAAATACTATCACAGGGTAGAGACAATCCTGAAATCCGGGCGCAGTACAACGAAGTCGTCTGCCGAGGATTGCAATGCCAGAGCTTACAGGAGTGACAGCTAAACACCATGATAGCCGTATGCTCTGGCAATTACGTATTCGCGATCGCGCCGACTGGCGCAGGAGAGTCGGTGGTAATGCAGGGTACGGTCTTGGCTGATCGAGCTCGAGGGATCCCGTCGATGGCGGTTGTACTGGTTCCCACAACGAGTTTAGGGAATTAACAGGTGGCAAATATGCTAGAGATACGTACCCCTACTCTGACTTATCACAACAGGCCGATAGAATCAATAATCTGAAAATTGAGAGGCTCTCTGCGCTTGCCTTGTGCAGGGTCATTTGTACGTGAAGGAATCGCTTCATTCACGTTAGAACTGTAGAAGTCAATATCGCTCCATACTGGTCACTGTATAATAAGCTATGGATATACGATGTAAATACAACGATTTATATACATGATGCGTGTGAGAATCGAAGACGTGTAACTACGAGGTACACAATAGACAGAAGATAACGGGTACATGTGAAGATGTAAGACAAAAGAATAGAAGAACTTCGCATAAGATAGAAGCGAGTTCAACAAGAACTAGCTACAGGAGAGTTTTCGCTCGCGCTGGGATGATTTTTGGACGTTACGGACGATGAGGTAGGTGAAACTAGGTGTGCGGTGTATGCGTGCAAGCCGATAAGCTACAATTAAAGATCACGTGGCAGCCGGTGGCAGCAGGGAGTAAAACAGATAGCGGTAACCCGGGTGAATCCGTGGGATGTTGTGGAGTGGTCCGGTCCGGCCCGCTCCTGGCCCCTGAGCCCCTATTCGGGGTTGTATTTAGACTTGCTCGCGCCTGCGGCGCAATCCAGTCGTTTCCTCTTTCCTCTCACCGCGCGCACTCGAATCCGACACCCTTGCCTCGCTACATGGGATTACCGGTAGTAACTCACCCGGGACGGGTCCGCTAACTGCGGGTAGAGTACGAAATCGTTACCGCGGGTGGGCTGAGGTGGGGATACGTATCCAGGTGAACCCGTGGGTATCACGGGCGTTGCCTAACGATGTGACTAATCGGCGCTTGCTGTTGAATCATCTTCGTACATTTTCGTCTATTTATTTCAGCAGCGACAACAGCTATATATGCGCGCTAAGAAGCTGAAAAAAGATACCCCTTGGCTCGCCGAACGGTCCACGAATATAAAATAGGAGAACGAGGGGCGTTAAAATGGTCTGCGGATTGGAACTGGGCCACCGAGTCAATCGGCGATCGCCTCATCCGACGATTCAACGATTTGTACCCTAACACTGGTCAGAGGAGGCCGCAGGAGGTTTTCAGGGTGAGCTCTATTACTGTTTAACTATCGTTCAAGCTCTAACTGGCGCATGTAGTCCGGCGGCGGCTTTTGGACCCAGCGCCATACATCATCCGCCTCGGCACCAGTCCACCTCGAACGCGACTCGATCGAGGGGTACCTCGAGACCCCCACAGTTAGCTCATATGTGATCTCGCAGCACGGCGGGGTTCTCCCGTACTGGCTCTCCGAATTGGAACGCCGCCCTCGTTTGGCCCGCATGGCCCTTGATCTACTGACCGTACCCGGTTAGTTAGCTTGCTCTTTTGACTTGATAGCTAGATACTAACGTAATATTGTAGCGTCGTCGGTTGACGTGGAACCCGCCTTTTCGGGCGGCCGTCTGATGATGAATCGTCTTCAACATCAGATGTCTTTGCGTTCGTTCCAGGCCCAGATGGCAGTGGGCTCGTGGTACGGCACACCTTTGCTCCCCGAGCTTGATAGTGCAGCTAATATTATTGGATTGTATATATAACTACACTCGTGACTCTAGATAATTTCATTCTCTTGTTTGCGGATGTCACCCGTATAAACACCCGCGGGGCCTCACCCTCACCCGGCCCGTTTTCACACCCGTGGGATCACCCGCGCGGCAGCCCGGGTCACCTACCCGCGCGGCAACCCGAGTCATCCGTTTTGCTCCCTAAGTTAGCGTTGCAAACACGTGTTTGTAAATATATATGTCAAACCGGTATGCGATTTTAGGTTTGTCACCGAGCTATGGAACACGCCACGCGGACCGCCGGGCCAACCATGCTGGTGCCTACAGGTGGACCCCCGATGATGTATCGGTTTGGTCCCATGACTAACCACGGTCCATACATGACCTCGATATTTGATCATTTCAAATCTCTTTATTGGGATTTTTGGGTGATTTTCTGCACCGTTCAAACGGCAAGATTTCCAGTGCCTAACTGTCTCCAACGACTAATAGTGTCACCTCCCGACTTTCATGTCGTTTTTGTCGAGGTATACTAATACAACAGAGGCAGGAGAGCTGCAACTCGTTGCTGGAATGCTTAATTGCCAATTCAAAGCGCCGCATACATCACGGGGGGCTATACATGATTACCAGTATACGTGATCGGGGGTCCACCTGTACAGTCAAGCTCGTTCATTTGCACGGTGGCGCGTACAATTCAAATTCTAAGCGAGAGGCTTTCGCCAAACACACACAACCTGTATTTCTGGGTCAATATAATCAAGAATAAAATGTGTACAGACAATTGAGACTTGTCATGAGGCAAGACGCCCTAAGGATACATCACTTGAGCAGCCCATACGATACTGAGATCCGTCTCAGTGGGGAAGTGAATATGTCAAGCGGGTTGGTTGCACGCCGAGTGGCGGGCTGAGTCAGCACCATAAGCTCACGCTTCCGCGTGGTTTGTGCAAATGAGCAAGGTGTGGGGAGCGGCAACGCCATAGTAAACGTAAGCATCAGATGTCCTGTAAACAAAACCCTGGGCGCTAGCCATCTACTATGAGGAGCCCCGAGCAAGGCAACATGCAACGATACAGGCTTCTGTGATTCGGTTTTCGTTCTGTTTCTTGCCGAGTCCTGTATCTTAGCATATATTGAAGGCATCCTTTGTGTTGAATTCCGGTTAGCTGCTTTAGTTGGCTCAAACGAAGTCAAAATTCATCCTTTTCGGCCGTAAAATTTCTATCGTTCTCCATAGATGCCTATAGGACATGCTCTGTATCATATCTATGGATTCAAAGCACTTATCGGGGCCAGTGGGCAGGAGAAATATGCTAATCTCTGGCGAGCTAATTCACCAATCAAAATTGATTATGTCAGAAAAGTGGTCTGACGCGCCAATGATGCAGTCACCCAGGCAAGCCCCGAAGAGCATTCAAGCGTGCGGAATAGCGCCATGAGCGACGCCAGTGAAGAGACGCCTGGGAAACGTCGTCGAATGTTCTGGCGACGGCCCGTGACAACCGACAAACAGCAGAATGGGCGGCAATGTGGAAGCAAATGATGCTCGCCACTTCGTGGAAGAGCAACTTTAGGCTCAAACTTAGGAAAGTCAAAGCGGTGACTCAGGCGCTCGGGTCTCTCAGGAAGGCTGCTACATATCAGCAAGCCTGTAAAGGCAAAGAGAGGGCCTCCGACAAGCACATCACGGACAAGGAGGAGGCGGAACTAGAAGGCGAGGGGATGCACTAGGCAGAGGAGCTACAAATATGTGCTTAATTCTCATACTAATGTCTGGCAGGTGTACAGGTATTATTTGCATATTTTAGAAAATTATTATACACTGATTTAGCCGTTGAGCATAGAGGTGCTCACGAGAGGGAGGGGGTGTACATCAAAAGAAGCGCTGACTCAGCTGACTCAGCGGACAGGGTCTACATAGGACGCTGCCGCTCCCCACAAGGTGCAAATTAACGTGTTCGACTGTAGTGGCAGTACCACCAGCGTTCGCTAAATCCAGGCTCCGCTTCGCGTGGAGCCGTTCAAACTCCGCCTAACTCTGTCTTATAGGCAGGTCCTGACTAGTACCGTTCAGGGACGCCTATATTACTGGTAATTGCGTATGAAAAATGATCGACGCCACATGGATTTTAGGTAGTAGCTCGAGAAACCAGTTTATCCCGCGTTTAGGGTCTGTCGGATACTACACAAATAGCGGATTACCATTGATTTCACCACCCTGCGAAAGCCTCGGTCTCAAGAAATAGGTAGTTAGCCTTTCATGGCAAAGTCGGTAAGAACAAAATTTATGTATAAGAATTGCCTCAATGAAAGAGAGGTGCTGTGAACGCTGCGTCTTTAATTATGTACCAATTTCGTGGTGATACAGGCCGGAAGGGGTGTGAGGTGACAGATAACGACCTAAAGAGCTCTTCGAATATTCTAACGATGGATCCTTTTTAGCCTACGATGTTTCTGTTCACGTTGCTTGCGTGCAGCGTCCTAATAGGATTGCTTATATGCTGTTTTGTTTTGGATTTATATTACCGATGTATTCAGTTATTTCTAGGGGAGTTCCCCCCATCATCGTATCTTACCTCCCGAACCACCTGGTAGCATTCTCGACCTCGCACAGCCCACGCAGCCTCCAGCGGTCCCCAAACTTGGTATATTCAGTACCGCCGGCTTTGTGACCGCTATACATAAAATTTTATGCTTTGGGAAGGCACGCACGTATTGCTTTTCGGCGAAAATCACTTGAAGTGGGACTGAGATCCGCTGATCTCTTCGTCTAGCAAGTCCAGCCACCCTGTGGGGCCCGACAACCCGTATCCCCGACGTCTCATAGGGGCAATGGGCTCCCCAGGCCTTTGTCCTGAGCTTTTGGGTACATGCGTGTGGTCAGAGTGTCGCTGTGTCCGATCAGTTCGTGTTTAATTTTCTTCACATGTGACAAGACCATGGGGTGCTGGAACCAGATCGTCGACTCGCCGGAAACTTTTGCAGAAAATTCAATTCCGAACTGGCGCTGAGTGGCTACTACTAACTTAGGAAGTAGTGATACCAAATTTGGCTAGTCTCCTTGATTCGTGCTACACGAGTCTATCATCAGAATCATAAAAGGAGGAACCGATAAATGCGTGGCATTATTTGCATCAGGCTTTTGTGGTGTAAGTAAGGAAGTTGCAGATCTACTGGGTTCACTTCGCGATCGAACTGAATCATGCTACTCGTTCACTTTACATTAACGTAATTACGGGAAACGGGCTCGCAGCAAGCCATCTTCACTACCATCCAAGAACATAGCTATGGCGCAATCGAGCAGAGCAACATCTCATGGCTCCTTCCGCACTGCAACACATGGGGGAGCCTTTATAACCCCGAGGCATGTGCTAGCAGGCTAGTTGCTCCCCCTTCATAAACATATCTTTCCGCCAAGCTACTTTTTACCATGTCTATTTCGAACTGCGAACCTGCTGGCCCAATGATGCTGTACCTAGGGAGGCTTATGAGCTCCAAATGCCCTTTGCTCTGGCGCCAAGAGAACGAGTCGAACCTTCGTTATTTCCAGCGCTGGGCAGCAACACGAGACATACATTTACAGTGGGACGTCTCGTATGACACAACGCGTTGCCCATGCGAGTACTTTTACTGCTTTCCAATATGTGAGCTATGTACCGTACCGTTTGTGACAGTGAACTTACCTCAAGAAGTGAATGGCGAACGTCTTTCTCCTATTTTCACGGGAAGGGGGTCGACTGAAGCAGCCGCCAAGGAGGACGCTTGTATGGCTCTAGTGCAAACCCAGGTGTGTGTAAGTACGACATATTTTTCTATACGTGTGTCAGCTTCTGCAGCTACTACCACTCTTGTAGCGAGCGCCCGCTTGAAACACCACCTAGAGTCTCCAGAAGCGGGAGAGAATATTGGGCGGTGGATTTCTTGGAAAAGTGAGGCTTGATGTCTTACAACGTGTCGTGTATCGAGCTGCGTGTCTCCTAAATGTGCATTTCTGCTGGTCCAGTGGATGGTTCTCACATAACATAGTGTGGCTTTACTAAGGAAACTGCGGAGCCTTCCCATGGCGGACGCATGAAGTCATGCAATAGGTCGTGCAAGTATCATCTTACAAGAATGGACACATAGTGGTGAGCATCAAGTCTAATTGCATGGGGAAGACTTGCATAAGAGTGCCGACGAGTAGAAGTAACTTGCATTCGTGCTTCCCCATACTCCTCCCAGACTACGATGTACTTGGACTGTCACATTCCAACCATTATCTTTGAGTAGGGCACTACTTATCCATATAGTAATCGCCTGGATCTACCGGGAGCCGTTGAATGGGGGGAGGTGTGCTCCTGTAGGCTGATACGTACATCGCATGCTTCGGCTAAGCATGAGCGGTGTCGAACCTGTTGACATGCGTAGCGTCGGTTGACCCCCTGAGCTAAAACTGTATGCGGAAAATCTTAGTTCGGTGCTAGATTATTCAAGTCTTAGCTCAGGGTTTCTTTTTTTTTCTTTTTTTTTTTTAATCCAATTTTATTCTGTCTTTCAACCCGAGGCTATGTAGACAGTAGTCCTGTACATGGAATAGATATAGAAGTACCGCCTGCTCCACCCCATCGTTGGCCCCTCGGCCCCTTCCCAACCTCCCGAGACGATGACCGCCCGACGAGCATACGCCCCCCAACGTCCGGCCTTTCCAAGACCGTTTTAGGGCCTTCGGTTTCCATGCACCTTGTGTTCGTGCATCAGATAAAGTCCTAGTTGACCAAATGTGGGCGCTGGAAAGCGGTAGTAATGTGTTCTAACAAACGGGTGCGTCACTGTCTAATCGTCGTCGCAAAATTTTGTATTTTCACCTCGTTTGGCTAACCCGGCCCTCTCATTCCCCTCCTCACGAAGCCCGTGTCTTCTAGGAAGGTCATCAAGTGCGGCGTCGCTGGTCCTGGGGTCAGGAGCGCGCGATATGACCGCGAGGCTGCCCCCAATGCCCTGTCCCTCTCCGCTCTCTCCTTCGCGTGCGCCTTGCAGCCCATAAGCACGTGGAATGTCGTCTGAGCTCTCTCGTTGCAGTTTGGGCAAGTAGGCGGTATCACTTTAGTCAGGTCCTTGTTGCTTTTGGTGATCCGATGGAAGTAGTCCACCACCGGGAAGTGTTCAAGTCGTAATTGGACTAAGGTAGAGAAGGCCCTCCTCGGGAGATTACGCGCCGCGTTGAAGAAGTCCATCGACAGGAAGGATGGGTCGATGTATTCTCGTTCCCTGCGGGACGTGTTTTTGAATTCTGTCCGCCACCGAGCTCAGGGATTCATCGGCTGTACACGTCGTGTGTAGCGAGGCAAGCGCGTCGGACTTGAGTGCGCGCGGTGAGAGGAAAGAGGAAACGACTGGATTGCGCCGCAGGCGCGAGCAAGTCTAAATACAACCCCGATAGGGGCTCAGGGGCAGGAGCGGGCCGGACCGGACCACTCCACAACATCGTGGTCACATGTCAATATCCGTAGCCACCAAGGAACGTATGCTCATATTGCTACTTTAAGGTCTCCTCATAGGATACACAGCTAATACGACTCACCGCTACATGAGTATAGCGCTTAGAGATTGCGCTCACACTCCTTGATTGTTGGCACAAAATGCTGAATGGTTTGCCTGACTACGGAACAATGAGAATATATCAGCCGTGCACATGAGCTGGTTAAGAACACGGTGGCTCTGATGCACATAGGCAATGCTACGTAAGTGGAATGAAGCCCTAGCTATTTATCTTAGGCAACAAACAGGTCCGTCGCTCATGCAATCTGGGTAGTAGAGGACAGCGGCTGGTAAGCTGGCTTCCCAAGCTAGCAGCGGGCGGCGTATGCACACGGTGTGGTCTCAGAGCGAATAGCTTTCCGTGCAATACTGGCAGCGGTCCCGGGACGCAAGTTTCTGGTGGGAAATATGGACATATTGCGTTAACCAGAACCGAACAAGCGTGTTACAAAGACACTAGTTCACAAACACTAAAGTTTCAGCGTAATCAGCTGGTTTGCCCTTCTACGAAGGATACAGTCGGACTCCTTAGCATACACAACGCCAAACGACCCCCCTGAGCCAAAACCGTATACGGACGGCACCGTTTTGATGCTAAATTATTCGACTATAGCTCAGGAGAGGTAATTCACTCCTCTCTCTCTCTTCGTAACACCTCTCTGCACCCAATGTCGATACATAAGGCCCAGCCTTCATTCGACAATAAACACACGGTTATGAAAGAGGTAATTCAACACTATGCATATCAAGAGGTCTGACTGTATATTTCGTCTTTGGGCGGTAGGGTAGGACCCACGTATTGGTTGTTAGGAAAAACCCCAGGGGTAAATTTGGTGTTTTTACTGCTATTTACCTATTTTCCCCATTTTCTATCCCCCCCCAAAACAGGCCGCTATTTACCCCCTATCTGTCAAATTTACCCCCTGGGTGGGTAAATTTACCTCCTATAGTGGCAAATGAGTCAACCGAAGTGATCACTTGCTCTTTGAGGGAAATTTTTGCACCCAAGGGGATGAATTGCAATCGATCTTTCCATACACTGCTACCGATCACGCAGTTGCGGATCAGATGTCGCTGCGTCCAGAAGGCCGCAGCTGGGACCCAGCTGTTGGAGCAGTTGGAACCCAGATGATTCGTTAGCAGTTGGCTCCCAGCTGTGTAAATTTGAAATATAATACATCCGAGAGTCCGTCCCAAGTCCCGGCGTGGCCGAAGGTCATGTGACTGAGTGCAAACACGATCGGTCGGTAACGTCTCTATCGCCACATCGCCACATCCCTCAGCTAGCATAACCCGCCCTCTAAGAGCATGTCGAACACTGGTTTTCGTCCTCGGAACCGCTCGTCCAAGCAGCCAAGGCGGCATCAATTCGAAATCGAGGCCCGTGAGTTCATTCTGTCTAGTCCCGATTGCTCGTGTTAGCCCCTAATTCCGCTTGCATGATCAGACTTTATAACCCTCCGAGGAGGGGAATCGTATAGATGTACTATATGCAATGGAAACCCGGACTTCACAAGCTTAGCCAACGCTGTCACCCACGAGTCTACTCCCGAACACATACTCGCCCGGCGCCAACTTGACCGAGCCCCGTCACCCGACGTGCTACCTTCGTTGCAAGGCGACAAGGACGACGAATATATGGAGGACCTGGGCTCTGTGGCCCAGGGTTTGCATTTCGACACACATGGTGGCCTAGGCGAGCCCTCCCACGTCCCAAACGACCCCTCCCTTGACCAGACCCCAGCAAGCGCCGGAACTGAGGCAGCAGACTGGCACTCGTCGTTCAGCCGTTGGTCTGAGCAACCGAGTGCGCATTTCACAGTGCCCGGCCCAGCGCTGCCCTCGGACCCCTCCGACACCGTCTACGACCTATTCGGGACCGCTGCCGAGGATTTCAGTGATAAAGACTCGGATTTGGGCCCCGAGGACGAGTTGCCACCCGATTTCTTTCGTGAGATGGTCTATATGCTCGACGATGTCAATTTGGGCGAGCCACTGCTCTTGACAGCCCGGATGTGTCAAAATTCAACATTTTGCCCTCTGCGGTTCCCCTTTCAACATCCTTTACCCCTTTCGTGAATTTCGAGTGTCCCCTTTCGATCATAAGGATGATAGAAACTCACAGCAAAAGACTCAAATTTCCACATGTCGAATTTTAACACGTTGGCTTTGTGCAGAGCTGTCGCCCCCAGCGTCGGTTTATGGTGATGACGACGAGCTCCAGTTCAACCCGTGGCGCGACATGGCTGGTAGGATTCTTTTGTTCGGGCTCTGTGGTCAGAACTGACACCAAACTCACCGTTGTTAGATGAAACTGATATCAAGATCAGTCCATTCGACCTGCCTGAGAGTGCTGAAGAGTGGTGGCCGTTCTCCAGCCGCCAGGTGCGTACGATTCATGCTGTGTAATTGGGCGATCTGCTGAGCCCCGCGTGAAGGAGGCGCTGTTCTGCTTGATGACCGCATTCCCTCGTGCGGTTTTCTCTGGGAAGGAGCTGGATGTCGTCCGGTGGTTTTCAGCTAAATGTAACATACCTGGAATGCCGACGCAATCAACTGTGCGATCCCGATTCGAGCATATCATGAAGCTGCTCGGACTTGAGTCGCAACTAGTTCAGAGCGAACTTGGCAACTACTTTGCGGTCAACTCGTTAGCATCAATCCTAAAGAACGTAGGTGTTGACGCGGCTTATTACTTGTATGCATACTAACAGCCTATGTGCAGGAGATGGCGAACCCAATCGTCCGCAAAGAACTTGTTTTTTACCCCCAGGACGGTGGCAACACGATGTCTCAAGCGGCAAACGGTCAGAGATGGACTAAGGAGGTTGATGCATCGCTTGCCGCGCCCATGGTCCGTAAAGAGTTACCCCTCGGTGGGCATCAAGACTTCTTTGTTTACGAGCCACTCTTGGCAAGTCTCCCGGCGTCCGAGGATGATCCCACTCTTGTTGCTCAACCGCTGCTGCCGATTCGCTTCTTTGAGCGCTCTGGGGAGCTTCTTGCTCGGGCGCATCCACTAGCTTGCAGCGATGCAGGCTATGCTATCGATGCAGACACCCATATTGAGGTGCCAGTTTCATCTTTCCTGCTGTCGCTCCCAGAGTTCCGGCTGCGGCATGCGAGCTATAACTTGCCTGCACCAGACCAGATCCTCGGTGCGAGTGTATTATTGTTCCACCTTGAACCCTAAGCTGACAATCTAGCTATCATACTCTAGGTGTGCAATCAGCTTCGCACCCAGGTGAGCTGCATATCTGGAGCGAACCGATTGAGAATCCATGGCGACAAAAAGCCAACGGACGGCTGGTACGCTCTGTTCCACTCTGGTTGTACTGCGACGACACCTCTGGCAACATGTCTAAAAAGTGGAACAAACACAACTCCTTTCTTTTCACACTCACCGGTCTTCCACGAGCCCATGCGCAGCTTCCATATAATATCCATTTCCTTGCAACCTCAAACATCGCCTCGCCCCTAGAGATGCTGTCTGAGATCTCAGAAGAGCTAAGGTATGTATGAACATTTTGTGTTTCTTTTAGTCTGATTATATGCGATTCAGGGATGCGCGTACAAACGGGATTGTCGCATATGACTGTGTTGAAAAGGAGGATGTCGTCTATATCCCCTGGGTGTATGCTATGCAGGGTGACAACCCAATGCAGAGTGAGCTGTGCTCGCATATTGGTATGACCGGGAAGTTCTTCTGTCGGGTCTGCCATGTTCGGGGGAAGGACAAGGAGCGTGGAGATACTGAGGAGAGTGAGACTCAGCGTGTGACTGAGTTTATGAAGGTATTTTCATTTTATTTATTTTCTCTAGAACTTGACACTGTTGGTGCTAATATTCCAAACTACACCTTTAGGTTCATGATCCACGTACTTTGGCTGATACCCTGGCCAATTTACGAGTGCAAGAGGCGACTGCCATGCGAGGTACATTCTCAGTCATTGATGATGAGGCACGGGAGACCGGTGTGAAGGATAAGTATCTTTTGGCATTTATAGCTATCCTGAAGGAACACCAGGATCGCCATAAGACTAACAGCAAAGAGTCAAGCCGGGAGCTTCTTCAACAACTACGTGAACAGATGCCTGAACGGCTGTTCAATCCAGCGCTTTTCATCCCTGGTACGCTTTTGCATAGCTTAATTATGATGCATGTCTGATTGTCTCATCTACAGACCTGGATCCCAATCAAGATACCCCGGTTGAAATCCTTCACGTCATACTGCTTGGGTTTGCCAAATATTTCTGGCGAGATGCAGTGGGACGCTTGAACCCCGAAGGCAAAGAAACACTCAAGGCACGTATATGTAGCTTGGATGTGACTGGACTTGGCCTTGCTGCACTGCGTGGAGCCACTCTGGTGCAATACGCTGGGTCACTCACTGGGCGTGACTTCCGAGCAATTCTACAGATAGGTCCACTTGTGCTGTATGGACTGCTTCCAGATCATGTCTATGAGGCTTGGCTGGCGCTTTCTCGGCTTGGACCATTGGCGTTTCAGCAGGAGATTGATGATATTGACGACTATGCCGTGAGTATCTTAATGTCTCAAGTCTTTTTTCCCACTATATTTTGGTATTTTTAGCTGCGCTTAACATCTGCCATTGATGCACTACTGGAAGCAACTGCTCGGTGGACACCCCAGTGGTTCAACAAGCCGAAATTCCATGTACTCCTCCATCTTCCACAGCATATACGACGATTTGGGCCAGCAGTCCTGTTTGCCACAGAGACATTCGAGTCGTACAACTTTGTGATTAGACTCCGAAGTGTTCACTCGAACCGTCATGCGCCAAGTCATGACATAAGCCGGGCGTTTTCACGACTCCAGTCTGTGCGGCACCTCATCAGTGGTGGTTGGGTCACGCATACACTCGACAAATCAACCAAACAAGTTGTTCGCAGTGAGCCCCGGCAGGCAGGACCATCAATCCTCGGCCTTCGTCATGATACTGAGTTCATGTCGCTCATGGGAATGGGATCACTGAGCTCGGAACCCAGGTTTGGTGAGTGTTTCGACTTTTTTTTTACCCCGGACTTACGGTTGGACATCATCCGAAGGCAAATATACTCGGACAAGTCCAATTGTTGAGCAGCCCTGGGCATCGACTGTGGCTGCGCATTGTGGCAGCGCTGCTCCATCTCACTTTGCTGGGACTAATGTCACGATGTGCCAGACGGCGGTGCTCAGGAACAACGACGTTGCTCGCTGCAACGGCTTTGTTCTTCTCAAGCGCCAGGACTCACTCTGCCCCGCTCGTGTGGTCGAAATACTCGCAACAAACCGGCAAGCACATGGAATAACCGCCCAAATTGCCTCCCTAAAGGATGAAAACAACACCTACAGAATGCCCGGGATCGAGCTACATGAAGAGCATATATACATCGATCTGCAAGTGAGTGTATGGTATCCTAACAATAAGCACCAGGACTTACACTACTGTATAGGATGTTCTATGCTGCCTTTCGGTGTCGCATAACTGCGCCCAGAATGACTGCATACTTGCACGAACTCGGGTTATACGTCAGGAACGACAAAATACAGAAAAAGTCGGTTATGAGGTGGAACATAAAGGAGATCAGCGCGACATGGTCGTCAATGTAGCATGCTTACGAAGCGCATCGCTGATTCAACCTCTCCGGGCTCCAGCTCCTCAGTCGGGTCCGTTGGAGGAGGTCGCTTTGCAAGCAGTGAAAGAATGGAGAGCAAACGAGGCAGAAAAAAAGAAACAAAAGGAGGAGAAGGCCGAAGAGAAAAAGAAAAAAGCAGAGGAGCGCGAGAGGAAGAAGGCAGATAAGGCACAACGAGCAGCTGAGAAGGGGCGGGCGGGCAGGGGGAGAAAAAAGGGAAGAGGCAAACGAGCCCAGGAGGAGGCATCTGAGGGCTCGGTCTCCCGGCCTTGGCTTAACACCTAGAAGCGATAGAATGTATATAATGCATCTTCTATTATGTTTAAATACATTTCGCATATATATCTTGCCCTTTTCCTATGTAAATTTAGGTCTTAATGCGACAGTTGCACACACAAGGAGTGTCACGTGACCTTGCTACTCCTGGATGTTGCTCTCACCTCTTCGGGCTCTGGTTCCTCGCGCACTCGCTCAAGCCCAGCTCCAGCCCCTCTTCAGAGCTGGAAGAACATTTACGGCGTAACACCGCTGCTCGACCACTCTCCGCCATATTTGTGTCCCGCTCCATCGCTCTTGGACCTTCGCTTGCTCTCTGGGTGGCGCGTCAATTCTCCCGCACTTTCTGCAGCACTCTCCGCGTTGCCTTTGGCTCCCCGACACCCCAAATGTCACCAGTCCAATGGATTGCCTCGGTCTGCCACGGAGGCCACGACTTATTTAAACCGGCTCGAACTCCCTGAACCCCTCGCGCTGCCACCCCAATCCCCCCCATCTTGATCCCTCATGGCCTCTCGTACCTCGTCCTCTGGCGCTCAGCCCACCACAGCTTCAATGAACCATTCGTCCACCGCCAACGCCGCTTCTACGACTGCGGCTTCCCTTGCTCATATGACTGACCGCGCTGCCCAAGAGTTCGGTCTGTCTGGGCAGGCTCTGCAGATGTTGCATGTCTTTGCCGTCCAGGTATGTTATTTGTAATACTTTGCCGCGCTCTCAGCGCCTTACTCATTCTTCTGTCCAGTGCACCCCAAAGCTGGACGCTTTGTGGACCTACGCTTCAATTCTCCGCTGCATGTCGCTTTCTCAAACCGCGATCGATAAAGTTGGCGAATTTGAGACTAAACTCAACGAGATCAAGGCCTATGTTCAAGAAGAATACCATCTCACCAAGAGCCAAGAGGTAAGTCATCGTGAACTGATACTGGGGCCACAAACTTAATCAATCTCGACTCTACTAGATTATGCTTAAAAAACTTATGCGTCGCCTCGCATGCACCTCTAAGACGTCGTTTCTCACAGTTCCTGATCGTACGAAGGTATGTGTTTCCTCAATACTACTGGTTATTAATGCTAACGATTCGCTTGTAGGTCTTTGTCACCAAAAACGGCTCGACGTTTGGGCTCGACTTATACACGTTGAATGACGAGCATGTCAAGCTTGCCACGGACCAGTTCATCGATTCGTACGGTCATCAAGTGCGCGGAACGTTCCGTAAAGCGGTGAGCAAGCAAAACAAGGACAAGACGATGTGTACTCACATTTATTACTTCTCTAGATCTTCTCTGAAGTGGAGGACGGCCGCACTCTTGAGTTGGCGAGCCATAGGATCTGTACTCTTATGTCCGCAGAGGTCGGAAACCCGCCTCCGAAGTTCGTTCAAGCTCGTATCGCCCAGTTGGTAAGCACAGTCGATACTTACATCGTTTTACTCGGCTTACTCGTTGTTCCAGCGGTTGATCGCGCACAAAGTCATGGCCGATATCAAGAAGAAGGAGCAAGCCGCCGCAGCCCAAGCTGGACCGTCTGCCAACCGAGGAACCAAGACGAAGAAACCGCGCAACGACACCGGTTTCTGGCAGGCCGTCGACAAGAAGTTCGAACGCCTTGTCGCCGCCTACAAGTCCGATTGGAACCACAGCGCTGACTGGGCCAAGTAAGTGCCGGCTCTCGTTGCAATAAGCGTCGCTCACCGTCTTTCGTATGGCCAGCTGGGAAGACTCGGTCATCGCCGCCGACAACGAACTCTTTGTCGGTGTGGCCCAGCTCACCGATTCGGATTTGGTCCCGTTCAACTTGGATGAAGACTAACGCGTACCCTTTCTCTGTTTCCCCTCTCGCCTCTTCGTCGTCTCTTTAACTCAAAACCCAAATTCAGCTCGATTTTCGTTCTATCTTCTTTGCCACTCATTTATTCTGCGATCGTATGTACTATACAGCCTCAAACGGCTTCGCTTGTACTGTTTCGTGAGCACGCCGCATGTCTTGGCTGCTCGAATACGACATGTTCTTACAAATGCGTTTGTTCGATCGAGCGTTCCGCTCGGATGCAACCCGCTCCGCGCCGCTTGGACCAACGAGCTGTGGGCCAGCTGGCTCGGCAGCTGGCCGCCATCTATTAAGCCGATCTGTGGCTCCAGCTGCTCCGCCAGTTGGATCCCAGCTAATCGGAAATCAGCCGATCCGCAGCTGCGTGATCGGTAGCAGTGTATTGCAACCCATTTACCCATCACACAACAGATTATCATCCATTGATCACGCATATACACACATTTGTGGATGAAAATCTATTTGTTCATTATCTAGCAACAGCCACGAGAGTACGAACAAGATAGAATCAAACGTGTAGTATTCAGAAAATGATACACGGAGGGATGGTTAGTTGAGTAGACAGAGCGTGGTTATGCTAGCGTGTCAGGTAAGACTAAACCTACATACCGGGCGGGCGCGTGTTGTAGTCAAGACGTGGCGTGGTAAGCAGCGAGCATACGGATGGACCAAGCGTGTGGTGTACAGCTCGGCGTTGGTTAGGTGGGGGTTCTGAACATAACAGGTATTAGCGAATGAGTGTACGAACACTTAAAAATGTGTGCCAACGTACTGGCCAGTGCGAGTTAGACGAACAAAGAGAATGAGGAGCATATATAACACCGGGGCGTGATGTGAGGCCAGCGCTGGGACTAGGGCGTGGTCTGGCGTGGTCGTTGGCGGGGGTGGCGTGGATCCGTTAGTAGGCGGAGAGAATATGTGAGCGTGGGAAAAAGTAAGGGCAGGGTTGATGTTGATCGAGCAGTGAGCGTGGCTTAGCCGAGCCAACAATCCATGCTTGTGTCGTCGTGGCAAACGATTCGTCCTGAGATACAGGGTAGCAAGGCACGAGTACACAGCGTTAGTTACGAACAATAGGGCGGAGTTATGAGTAGCAGGGATCAGCGGCGAACATAGCGTGGCAGATGATACTCACAGTAAAGGTATGCACCCTCAGCCGCAACGCCTGCGGCTTTCACACGAGGTTGGTCGCAAGAGAGGATATGAGAGCCCAAGCGACCAGGCCAAAGGTTCTTAAGTCAAAAAATCGCATGGGGTGACGCGGCTGGCCGCGTCACTGGCTAAGCGCCGATTACTCACCGGAACCTGGAGGCAGCCGATTGGCCGAGGGCCGTGTTGTTATCTTTACTGGTGGCGACACTTTCCTCAACCATGCAGCCTCGCCCACTGGTTCGGACGACGACACCACCGGCCACTCACAGAGCGTTTTCGCCTCGACTGATTTTGTCCGCTTGGTCTTGTCCTCCCCGCACTCTTAGCTCTGCACGAAGCCAACAGGTTGAAATTTATCGTTTCGAAATTTGACACTTTCTTCGTGAGTTTCTGTGATTATTTCTATTGAAATGGGACACTCAAAAATCGTAGAAGAGGCGAAAGATGTTGAAAGGAGAACAACAAAAGTGCAAAATGCCGAAGTTTAACACGACTATGTTAAATTTCAACACATCCAGGCCGTCAGGAGATAGCTTCGATATAGCTAGCACGCACGATTAATCACACTTGCAACTTTGAATTTTGACTTTTGACCGAACGATCACAACCCGATTGGCCTTGCCGCTCCATTCGGCATTGACGATTGTTTGACTTACGACTTTTTGGCACACCCTCTTGTCTTGCACGCGCCTCCCCCAGCCGTTTCTACCAGGCAATCTGCTATTTTTCGAGCAACTCACTTTTTCGTCTGCCATTCGTATTTTGATCTTTTCTTGGTCGTTTCGCAACCGCTCGCTTCCGTACCTACCATGTTCGACTCCCCTCGTCAGCGCGCATCTTAACGATACCATACGAGTTAGGCGGCACGCCGAATCCATGCCTACTCGGTCCGTTGTTACTTCTGTATTCAGCGCTCGTATTTCGTTTCTGACTCGACCAATTCCCATCCGTTTGGCCCACAGCTTGTGTCGTTCGACTCCCCTCGTTCTTGCGCACCTGCCGGTACCTCATGAGACGGGTAACGCGTCCAACCCGATTCACTGTCACCGTCAAGCCGTGCTCCTCGCCCGACCGTTCAAGAACCGACTTGTTTCTATTTTATTTTCATTCGCTCGCATTTCATCTGTATGATGGGCCACTTACATTGAGCACAAACGACGGATTGGTAGTTCGATTTTTACAAATTGACCAGAGGAGCCGCTGCCTCTCGTTTGTGGCGTGGTGCTGGGTGTGTTGACCGTGCATTGAATACCTAAAGAATGTGCGTGTGTTCTCAGTGCCGTGTCCGTTAACCCAACCTATGTACATAGCAGCGACTCAGCTAGTGCGCAAGCACCTCCTGGTACGTTGGGCGTATCATCACCGATACATCACGAATTGACCTCGCTCCCAATGCCAAATAGATTCGTTCGGCACTTTTGTTATACATACTGCATTGTCACCATTGCGCTCCCTAGCGTGCGATCACACTTGCCAACATACTCCATGTGAGTGAGGAGCCACGCATTTGTCGGTGCTGGTTTTATTATCTTTTGTTTTCTGAGATAGCTTGCACTGTGCACGTAATCATACACTCAATACCATCTATATTTTCTTACGCATCCGAGTCTGTGTGATAGGCAGGGGCCCAACCGACCTAACGTCAAAGATACTAAGCACGTCATATTGTGCTGCGTGAGAATATTCCGCCGTAATTTGCCTCCCGAATAACTCATTTGCCATTCCTAGCACATCAGCATGGCCAGGGGTAAATAGTGGGCAAATAACACCAGAGCGGGGAAACTGGGGGTAAATTAGATACCCCAGTGATACCCCACGTTGTTATGAGATGTGACCGACTCGGTTTGCCGAAGTCGGGCAAATTTGCCCGGGCGGTTTTTCTTAACGTGTGAGGCTGAAGGGCTGAACGTTGTATGTGGCAAACAGCATCACCACCTCAGAACCAGTATGCCGCAATGCATGGATCTGCACTGTGGGCTGGAAGGCCAAGAACTGGTGGCGTGGTGGTCGCCCTTGGAACATTAGGGGGAGTCGTATCATTGGCAAAAACTGGGGTCACCGAGAAGCTCTTCGAAGGGATTCTCACTACCCCATTTTTAACTCAAACTCTCTGGACCTACAGAGTTGTCGGAAATGTTGTGTGCTCATCACTTCTCGCACATTCCGCACCACAAGCTGAGGCTGCGATCAAACTTGTACACAAGGCGAGCATAAGCGTAAACACAAACACCGTGGCTGGTCGAAAGCTTTACTGTGTGGTACTAGATAAGGTTTGTAGGATAGGCAAGGGATATACATGTACTCGCGTCTCTGGCGCAAACGATCCAAGATATGTATTTAGGTAGAAAGCGTAAGAAAGGTGGGTTGTAGTCGCAGTGTATATGAAATAGAAGCTTTTGTCTGCAGACTACTTGATGAACTCACCCCTTTATCACACTGATACACAAAGTCTCAGACCTGTGAGTAGAAATTGAACAGTACGAATGTAATTTTTTTTTTTTTTTTATAATCGATAATTTATTGTCGAATGAAGGCGTAGCCTTATGTATCGACATCATGAGCAGAGACGAACAGGTGCTGTACGGAAGAGAGAAAGAGAAGAAAGGAAAACGCGCGAGGCGGAAATGTAAAATTTGAGAACAGGCGGGCAAAGGTGGGTCCTGAGATGAAAGAGACGAAGCGCGCTATTGAATCGCAGAGCATTAGAGCGATAGTGTTGTACCGCGTGTGTTCATATCCAGACTACACTTGCTTGCTTACAAGCGGCTACAACCCGAAATTGAATTGTCCATGTTCGCTAGATGTTCCACTCGAGAGCATACAGAAGCATACAATACGCATTCCTCTAGCCACGGTGTTTGTATTTACACTTGTGCTCGCCTCGTGTACGAGTTTGATCGCTGCATCAGCTTGTGGAGCGGGATTGCGAGAAGTGATAGTGCATGATATTGCCGAAAGCCCTGTAGGGGTTTTATGGAGCACTCTGACTCGGGAATGTTAATCTAAAGTGTTTAAATTGGAATCAACCGGGGCTAGCCTTATAAGGGAGCGTTGCCTTATATAGCGTGCCTCCTAATCTAGTAGTGCAACTAATGTGATTCCATTATGCACTGTTTTGGGTCAATTACGCCTATTGCACATTCGCACGAGCACGCTATATAGCCTATGTACACTCGTTCGAGTCAATCGCTGGCCTTTCTAAGTGTTGTTGATGGGTGGGTTGGGGCGATTAGTAATAGTGCACTTGGTGTGTGTTTTGAGGGCCGAGCGTGACCATCGCCAGTCTCAGCCGGCGGCATTAAACAGGGCCGTGCGTGCCTGATCATGACATCGTGCGATAGATCGTGATTGATCATCGGATATACCCGAAGGGCGAACATGAGCTACCCCGTGATCTTGGCCAACGGTGTTAGACCGGGTACACGAGCGGGCATGATAGCTTGCGAGAGCACCCAAAAGGTAGTGACGAGGCATGCAGGGGAATGGGCACGGCACGAGACAAGACACCATGAGGAAATTATTGACACCAGTTGCGGGAGGGTAGAGAATGGGACTCACCATGCGTGCCAGCCGATACCGAGGGCGCAAGGTCAGAGGTGGGGAGATCCTAAGTGCGAGCAAGGGCGCCAGTCGGGCGATGCTCTGACTTCTGCTTCCGGGCTGAGTTGACTTTCGAGCCCGATCGCTGCGGGAGCGGCGTTTGCGGGTTGCACCTTTCGGACGTGACGGATATGAATAGATCGTCTTTGCTGATCACGGCCTAATAAATGTGGTTCAAAAAAAATAAAAAATTGCTGATTACGGCTGGTAAGAACATGGGGAGGTAGCGTTGGTTGCAGGTAAGATAATTACCGAGTTACTGATCGCTCATAAATATACAGCAGTTAAATTCTGGCGGACGGGCGTCGTTGTGTTGCGAGGGTGTTGTGGTGGACTCGGACTGGGAAAATCGTTACAACCCATCACGTGCCAGTCCGATCAAAGCCAATCATTCCCGGACCGCCGGCTGCGGATTCATCCTAAGTCCGTCTCCCTCCATTCCCTCACCCCGCCCCTCAACATCGCTACCGGGCACCTCATGCGATAAGTAACCCACTGCTCCTCTCTTGTGATTGCCAGCACTAGCATGTAACAAATCCATCCTTAGTTACTTGACCGCTCTTGGTTATTTACCGCCCGCCATACACTGTGGTACCTGGCCCACGGTGTGTCTCACTCCTCGTCTCTGACCTACGAGAACGCGCCGCCCTTACCAAATGGTGCTATTCTTTCGCCGCCTCGTCCCGCGTTGCGTATATAGCGTGATCCGCCGCGCTTTGCGCGTCTTTTTACGTTTTGTCGCGCAATCCCGTAATCCGCCACGAGGTTCTGTCTAATATCGTCGGTCGAGATTGCGCCTGATTGCGCCCACCCCCTAAACCCAGCCCACTGCATGCCACCCAGACACCACCGGTGCTAACTGACGCGCCTACACATGTAGCTGAGTAAATGACCTTTTTCGCCTACCATTTGCGGCACACCACCTTCATCATGACCCTTCATGGCGTATACTGGTCGTTCTCGATTCTCGAACCCTCGACGCCACTGGCGCCCGCTACACCCGCCCGCTAACCGAAAAGCCCACCGGCTCGCGCTACGTCACGCCATAATCTGCCCCAATGGCCCAACTTGGCCTCTAAGCACGGGATGTGTGCCCCCGCCCGCCAGCTACCGTTCGCCGCTCGCCCCGCGATCCTGCGGTTCGCCACTTGGTGCGCTTAAGGCTGGTTGACGGACATGGTAAGTCACCCACTACCAGCTGTGCGACATGTGCTAACAGACCGCGATTCCCACCATATAGTCCTACCGTTTGCACCTAGCAGCGCGCCCTTGCCTCGTACCGCGTTTCTCTCCAGAGCCGCCGCCTCGCTACGACAGATCCCCATTGTCACGGTTGCCTTGGCGTCTGGCGCGTCATCTAACGCATTCGGTGAGCGGCTCATCCCACCACGTTTGCTTGATGTTCACAGCCATCCCACACATGTCTGTCGTCTCGTTCGTTGTACACTTTAACGTCAGACGTCATGACGCGCTCATCGGTGCACGTCGTCCCGAACTGTCGCAACCCGCCACACCCACACTTACCCTGGCTATCTGTATGTTCGAGTACTGCCGATCGAAACCGCTGCGCAGTCTAAGCCCACCTTAAAATATGTGACATACTCGCACCGCCAAGCCATCTCACCCCCGCCGTTCCTGTGTGCAGAGAGGCGAACAAACGACCCATACGAATGTACATAGCCTACATACCACGCCCGAGAAAAAACATGATTATTTGACTCGACATGGAAATGAAAATGAAATGTTCAACATGTTACTGGATTGGGATGTACTGCTATACAAGGCACTACTCCCATATATAGTAGTATCCTCTTATATGGTCAGACCCAGTGGACTTTAAGCACTTTCGATCAACCCTCGATTCAAAGTGCTCCAAATACATCCCCTGGGTTCAAAGTGCTCCTGATAAACCCCCTATGTCCAGAGATTTTTGGTTGAAAATGGGATAGATAGCGAGGGCGACCTCGGTTTTTGCTGATGCGGCATAAACCGGTTGCTAAACCGACCCGCGACGAGGCAATAGGTGTATGGTGTATATTGCCGCTTCAGTGAGACGGATGTCCCCGCCGGAGCTTGATGCCCGGGTAACCAAGCTTGTGTGCGCGCTGAAAATGTTGCGTGGATACATTGCCCAGGTTTTCAAACTAAAGTTGCCTCGTTAGCGCCGCCGAGGGGCTCAATTAATGTTGCCCATCAATGTTGCCACTAATGTATATGTGTGTTCATCAATCAAAAAGCAAAAATCTCTCCGTGTCCTAGGCCCTGAAGCGCTAATTGGCTATTTTGCTCTTAATGCGGTAACCAGCCGCGGCCAGTTTTCAATTTGATGTATGTCATGTAGATACTCGTGGTCCAGTCAGCTCGCGGTGACTCCTAGCACACACCAAACTGAGGCTAGGGGGGAGCAACCGCAGCAGACTACAAAGCTAAACTCCGGGGAAGCTCCGACGTGGAACTGGCTTGCATTTCAACGTTCCGAGTAGATGCTAGCAAGCGCGGAGGCAATAATGCGCTCACTCAGAGCTAACAAATATGTTGCTGCGGCATTCGCCGGGATCAGTGGTGGAGCCATCTTGGTTTATATCTCCACTTGATTCTACACGGAGAGAAGACGGGATCAAAGATGCTACATCCAGACTCAGCGTGGACGGCTTGGACAATTGACGGGGCCTAGATCCATGACACAACTGAAAGTGGTTATGGGCGTGTGAGACGGAGGGAGATTGGGGCTCGTGTGAGAGTCGAGAAGTGGAGCGGGCTCTACCATTAGGGTGCTTGCGAGAGTGCTCATCCTAACAGGTTCGTCGTATTTGGCTCGTGGCAGATTTTTGCAGATCTTCATAGTAGTATCACACGTCTCTGTTTTCTGATCAGCCTGCATGTGGACCTGATTATTTGGGAGGCAGAGTGCCGGAGGGGGTTGTACAAAGTTGAAATGATTTGCTTTGAAGGATTCACATCTGCAAACATCAGAGAAAATCTGGTCCTAAAATTAGGTCTAATTAGGTCTAATTAGGCCTAATTATTGGATTATGGGGATTACCGACCCCCCCCTTTTCGTTAGCCCAAATTATGATCTTGGGTCCCAAATTATCCTCAATTATGGCAAATTATGGCAAATTATGTGAATTATGATTGAATTTGAAATTCCTGAATCTTGCTGCTTTTGGCCTGGACATACCTGGGCATTCCATGTGAGCATGTTAGAGGCTGTTTGGAGGCCAAAACAGCCAGAACTGTAGGATTATCCAAATTATCCATAATTATCCATAATTTGCCCAAATTACAAAAAGTCCAATAATTAGCCATAATTACCAAATGGCATCTTAATTATAAACCCAAAAGTTCCTGATGAACTCGTGGTGGACTTTTTGGGCTCTATGAAGCCCAAAAAGCCCAAAGAGCCATCCTCTGCTTGCCAGAGCAGGACTTTTTGGGCTTTTTGACTAGCTCAGGGCACGGTGATTGGGTGCATCAGAATGTATTACATAGACACCATATAAAGTACATTTATGTCTCAATCTAGCTGACCTACCGCACAAAGACACTGCCACTTGGTGCCTTAGCACTTGTACTTCAACAAGCTCCCCGGTCAAGTGGTGGGTCAGACAGCCTTCAGTCAGTACAGCACCTGGCCTTCCCCCAGGGGTAAGTTACAGCATTTAGTAGGTTCTATGCCCAAGGGAGGGATAGGTACTGGCTAAATAAAAAAATCGCATTTATTTACACATGTCCTCTAACATACATGAGATAATGTCGGCATATCGAACCCTGAGCTAGTCAAAGAGCCCAAAAAGTCCTGCTCTGGCAAGCAGAGGATGGCTCTTTGGGCTTTTTGGGCTTCATAGAGCCCAAAAAGCCCGCCATGAGTTTGCAGATGCATCTCAGACCGCATACATGACAAATAATCGTGAGAAATCAATCTCACGTTTAATCTTGAAGGACGTGCTGCCGTAAATTTTAACCGCTGGCCTCAACACAACATGAACAACGCTGAGCGATCCTGCAGGTCGGATACTGTACTGGCGAGAGATGAACGCCGATTGATGCCCCACCCGGACTTGGGACACCGTCAGAGCTGACAAAGAAACTATCATAGAGGCTCTTGTATGACACTATAGGGCTTCAAACTTGGGACATAGGTCGTTTCAGCTAGTAGCTACCGTAGGTTTAAATCTGGGCCGGCTTTTACTAGCAGCTTAAAAATGTTAAAAATGCAATTTAGGGGTTTCGGGTCCTGGGTGGGACATCATCTCTCGCCAGCACAGTACTTTGGGTCACGTGATCTAGCTTGTCCAGCCTCCAAGTTGCACTGGGGGGAGGCCCCGAATTTCGGTGGCCTCGAAAGGCTTCAGAAAGGCAGATTTTCACTTACCTTTCTATAAGCTTCTCAACGGGATCGCATTTTGCTAGTCCGTGCGGACTAGAACCTGGTTGCGAGTAGCGCGGTAGCGTGCCCCCAGGTTAGGTAGAACCCCCCGGTTCTAAGTAGCGCGCAATCTCCGACCCCTCCCCCCTCCGAAAACGCGCATATATGTAAAAAAAAACAAGCGTTCAAAGCGTATATGGTCGCCAAAATCAACAACACACAATAATATTAAGTATTGCGTGTACACAGAACATTCAATAGACGTAAGCGAGGCACAGAAAAGATATACAATTGCGGACATGTATCGACGATTAAAACGGGCGCATTACGGGCCAGGGCAGAGTATGATAGAACAAGACGGCAAGCAAAGTCTTGCGTGACGCATGGGCGTGGTGGTTGTGGTTCGTGCGCTGCATTGGTGTGAGTTGCGCGGTCCACACTTGAGGCGTTGAGGGGCAGGCCAGAGGGTTACCATGGTCGGGCCCGGTAGAGGTAACGTGCTAGGCATGGCTGCTTGTGCGCCAAGCAGACCGGTCCCGACGTGTGATCAGCAATGCATTTAAAACATGGAGCACGTAGTACCTCCGCCTTGCCTCTCCTCGCTGGGATGGAGCTCGTCACGTTGGCACGGCTGGCAGGGACACCCAGAACCCCCGTGAGACAACGGGATCGCGTATGAGCGCAGTTGCCTGAGGACCATGCAGAGGGCCGGGCAAGGCCGTTGGCTGGGGCGCAAGGGCAAGAAACACTGGGTGCGCAATCTCGCGGCCGCACCGTGTCTTGTTGAGTCTCGCATTCGGTAGGTCGGGCAGCTACGGTCCGTTTGGCAGGGTCTCCTGGTTGCGACGGGAACGATTTGCGCCTGGGCATAGTTGTGTTTGTTCTCCCATCCAGTGGGCAGCCGTATGGCGGAAAGAGACATCAGCAAAAACCTGGGTTGGTTAGGAGTTCTTTAAATGGATTCTAGCTACCCCATTTTTAACCCAAGCTCTTTGAACCCAACAGCCTTATTAGGAGCTCTTTGAATCCAGCCAGTTTATTTGCAGCACTTTTAATCCGGGGGGTAGATTTAAAGTGATTAGAATCCACCAGGTCTAGCTATATAAGGGAATATTCCTATATATGGGAACATTCCCTTGTATGGAAGTTGCCTAATCCAGCGATATATTGATCATTTTGTTTTTATTTCCATTTCGGGTCAATTTACTATATTACACGATCCCTCAAGCACGATGTGTATGTTATGTACATGTGTGTAGATAAGTGCCTTGCCCTGCCGTGTGCGGGAGCGGCGGGGTGATGGCCTCGGGTTTGTGGGTCGGACAAAAGTTCGGGGAGGCGGGTCGGGACAGTGACGCAGTTTGAATTGCTGGTAGTCGATCGGTCAAATCGGTCAGTTGTGCAGGCGTAATGGGCTGAGAAACTACGAAGGCGCGAGGGCGGGAGCGCATACCACACATGCTAAAAAGCCTGTACGGTGAATGCATGATAAACGTAGTACGAGGGCTGCCGGGCTGGTGCTGACGGCACGGACAGTGGTGCGTTACCGAACGGCGAGTCTAGGTTGTTAGGCGCTCACCAGGTATTCAGTTGCCAGACATGACAAAAGACGCGGGCGGTGCGATTGTGAGGACGCAAGAGAGTGTGGTGGGTGGCGGGTGGCGGGTGGCAGTCGGACGCACGAGATACTACGGATCAGGACGGTAGTGGGCCCTAGATAAGAGGCAACGGGCGGAAATGTTGGGTCAGCGCCAGTCATCACGAGCATCGAGTAAAGGAATACTCAGCTCGTGTTTTCGCAAACGTGGAAGAGCGGGTGACTGTGAACCGGACGTGAGCCGTGAGCTACGGCGAGCGGCGCACGATGAGCGGATGTGAAGAACGGCGGGTAATGGAATAGCGCGGTGACGGCGACTCGGGGAAGCCGCGAATTCGCGTGTGAAAGTAACACCCGTTTAGCGCTAACATTAGACGATGGGTGTATGACTACGTACCATTTACATACACGCTGGGCGCCGCCGTCGAAGGGGGAAGGTGTTGGTGGGGCGGCAGCGAGGAGGACCAGGCAATCGACGAAAAAAAGGCTGATAATTGCTGAGGGCGAGTGTCTAGCGGCGAGCAGATGTTGCTCAACACGGTCGTTTAGGCGGGCTCGGCGGGGTTGATAGCGGGGTGTTGCGCGAAGAGCGGAGGGAAAGGGGGGAGTGGACAAGTGGGGGCAAGTCGGACACGCGAGGGGGAGTGGCTGGTCTCGGATCAAATCGCGAGATAAGAGGATCGGCTCAGATTGGAGGGCACGTGATGACTGATGCTGCGACGATGTTCCCACACCCTGCCGCGTCACCTAGCGTCGGACGCAACAGCAGTTAGCCCCCGCCATCCTCAGACCCACTCGCCGCCTGCCGCTCAGACGCCGCCGGCGCTCACTAGCCCGCCCACCCGAGCTGTTAAGTAATTTATCGGTCTCGCTGACAATCTGTGGCGCTAACGCCTCTATCTTACCCCGCCGTGATCCCTCACGACGTGTGCCGATCTCCCTCAATCTAAAGACCCCCGACGCTGCTGGTGCTCATCACACGCACCCGCTGACCAAAAAAACCGCCGCCTCGCTCCACTTTACGTCGTGATCCGTCCGCACGGTCCCACTCGGCGCTCTGGGTACTAGAGCACGCGTGCCCACGCCCGTTAGCTCCGCTCGCCGCTTGCCCTCGCTGTGCTTTGGTGCACTCAAGGCTGGTCAATGTTTATGGTAAGCCCACCGCTCTTAGTTGAATGACACGCGCTAATAAACGGAAATTTTCGCCATCTGCTCTCGCCGTGTGCACCGAGCTCAGCGCCCCGTCTCCTGTAGTGCCCCACTATTAAATTATCACCCCACGACGACCGACCGCCACCACGGCTGCTGTGTGGACGCCCGGCGCCATCAGACGCATCCGGTGAGCGGTTCTTATCATCGCGTTTAGTCAGCATTGACGTGCATCCATCGCGCGCGCTGCGTCATTCGTACTACTGTACACTTGGCGCGAGACATCGTAGCGTGCTCGGCGGTGCGCCGTTTAGCCGGGCGTTCATCATCTGCTACACCCACATGTACACCCGGCCAAGTGTGCTTGAATACTGCGGCCCTAACCCACGTCGCTGCCCCGACCCGCCTCCCCGAACTTTTGTCCGACCCACAAACCCGAGGCCATCACCCCGCCGCTCCCGCACACGGCAGGGCAAGGCACTTATCTACACACATGTACATAACATACACATCGTGCTTGAGGGATCGTGTAATATAGTAAATTGACCCGAAATGGAAATAAAAACAAAATGATCAATATATCGCTGGATTAGGCAACTTCCATACAAGGGAATGTTCCCATATATAGGAATATTCCCTTATATAGCTAGACCTGGTGGATTCTAATCACTTTAAATCTACCCCCCGGATTAAAAGTGCTGCAAATAAACTGGCTGGATTCAAAGAGCTCCTAATAAGGCTGTTGGGTTCAAAGAGCTTGGGTTAAAAATGGGGTAGCTAGAATCCATTTAAAGAACTCCTAACCAACCCAGGTTTTTGCTGATGGATGGGGTCGTATACTCGGGTGGGGGCGGCGAAGTGGGTACCTCCAGGCAGTCCCAGGTGAGCTTGCGCTATGAGGGGACGACATAATGTCTGTTTTGCGACGAGTTGACATATGTGAGTTAGAATGTAGAGGTGAAGAGGGGGACACGACTCACTGTATTGTTCGTGCTTGACCAGGGCGCCGAGATATGGCAGTGGCAGCATATAGCGGTCTAGCGAGCATTGAGCAAGGGGCGCAAAATGATGGAGGGTGGGTGATGCTGTCATGTTGATTGGCAGCGGCGAGGGTGGTAATTAGTTGCGGTTGCAAAGCGGGCATTCGTAGAGCACCACCTCTTGGTGCCCGGAAGGTGTGGAATTTTAACAGAAATAATTACCTTGCTTTACTGCTAAATTTGAGATCAATGGCTGCAAATTTCAAGGCATAGCTTGCGTATATTAAGCCTTCCCCTTTCAACATTTCTCAACTTTCATATTTGCCACGGTTTGAGCGGTTTTTTGAGAAGAAACTTTTGGCGCATATAATTGTGTAATATAGGATATTAGATACAGCAATTCGCAATGCCAATACAATATTCGGGCGGTTGAAATGAGAACAGAGCGAGGGTAAAGCCGCCACGGTTATTATATGGCGCAGCCAGCGGTGAAGGATTGGATGGTAATGGCGGCAATAGCAGTGTGTCCAAATGGTCTGGGCGTGTGAGCCGGTGCGGCACAGATGAAATACCACAGCCGGCGTGTTCAACGATGGTGGCGGGCGGCGGGAGCGTCAGTAGGACGAATGGTTAGCCACCAGGATGACATACGTTGGGCGTGGTGTATGAATAGAGTCAACTCTACTCGGCGGGCGTGCTTTTTTTTCTTGGTGGATACCTCGGCCAGGTTGGCACACGGAAGTATCCAGCACA
>WSTJ01000282.1:0-30765 GCA_019623705.1 Ceratobasidium sp. 428 | reverse complement strand
ATTCACGACGGCTGAGCCCGAAATAGTGGAGATATAGCCTGTTTTGCGGGTTTTGCGAACTGACAAACGACAGTGTTTTTTGGCGCTTGAATTAGAATCTTGCAAACTCCAATAACTCTAGCCATTAGCGCAGATATCGTAGATCGTGCAGATTGTGAAGAACGCTCAGATGTACCTGATGAATAAGCTATTGGGGGTCCGCACCCTTATACACATATGTACAAGCAAATAGCCACATCTTCATACCTGCGTCCGCCGCCACTTCAATCCCTCATCTGACCCCCTCAGCGCTACCGGAACATTTGTACGTGATGTCCGGTACTCTTACACACACAAGCACATGGCTTATCCTCCAGCTCTACGCTTGTTACGAGCGGGGTCAATGCGCTGAGCTAAGGGGAACCCCTCCCACCCCTGACATCCCCTATCTGATATACAATCCCTGTGAAATCTGCGATTTCGGCCACAGATCGCGGCCAACTTTGACTAAGGCTATTGTACCTAAGCTCGGTTGACTTATGTGATCAACGTCCACTCTTGACCGAGATGAGTTCCTGAGAGGACACTCGAAGTCCACCTTAGCGCTAACTCCCGATCACGATCCTACCTACCCACGATGTGATGATCAACTAGGAGCGACCCCGTGTGAACCAGAAATTAGTTCCTTGAAGATGATACCTATAACACGTACCAATTACAGTAAAAAGTTAGAAGATGTGCTGACGTCATCCGAGCAGCTTGCGATAGACGCTGAGCAGGGTGGAGCCCGAGTTGGGAGGGAAAATCTGATGAGAAACATTGGAAGGATGAGGACAAGGATACTTACACTTACAATAGTCCCAAGGGAATGGGGAACACGACGGATCGGGGTTGATTATTTGTTAAGCTACTGCGAACCAGATTAGAGGTGCTCCGAGCATCTATTCGGCGTCTATTTAGAGGCACGTTGTATGTATGCTATCACCGCCTGCCCGCAAACCCGTTGCCCAAAGATACTTTGAAATTTACCCTTTGCTGATCGTGAAATGGTCTTTGCCCTTTCCATATAGGTGCGGGAATCACACATGCCTAGACGCCCCACAGCACATACACCTCCCCGGGACACCCTACAACCATCAGTAGCAATGATAAAAGCAGGCGCAGTACCGGTCTGATGTACCCTCATTGCGTTGAAATCGAACGTCCTGCGCTGTAACATACTCGCTCTGTCAACCCTAGCCCTCACCCCTGATTAGGAGATTAACGGATACAGTACAATAACATGAGCGGTCGTGGGTCGTACAGCACAGTGCCTGCATCTGGCAGGAACCGATCTACAGGCTCTTTTGGCAGCGCTTCAATTAAAACTCAAGGGTTAAGTTTGAAATGTTCGTGGTAATCGTCATTTACGATGCTGCGTCAGGGCTCAAGGAACCATCTTTTGAATCCAGATGACCTTCCTGCATTATTAAAATCTACCCAGTCTGATTGGATATCCACATTTCAGTCCTCCGCGACAGTGGTCATTTTATAGGCCCAGTGCTAGTTGCGATGCCGGCTGAAACTACTATTATTATAGGGAGCGCTATTTGCTGGGCTCGAAGGCCAACTCCTAACATTTGTGAAAGGATTAGATGACATCCCGCACACCAGCGGAGGATACCAAGCATTGGGTGGATCCCCGCAGCGGTGAGATGGACTGTTGGTCAGATAAATGTTGGTCAGTCACCCGGATGTAATGACGTTCCACGGAAACCAGGCTCACCCGATCAAACTCGAGCCAAGGGGGTCTGGTGAGATTTTCCGATCTGACCACGGCTGACCGCGTCTGACCATCTGTGGAAGGGGGGGTACCCCCTCCACAGATGGCTAGACGATGGCCAGACACTCAGGGTCTGCCTTTGAATGACTCCAATCTACCTTACTTCACGTTTATGCATCGCAAACCGCCTGATTTTGACGCATATATGTGCCAACCGTCGAGGCAGACATTCACATTCAGCGACCCGATCGCTCTATAAGCTACATATGTTCAAGTCAACGACAGGATCCCTCATATCATCTTAGGTGTTGTTTGTCAACCTAAGAGCGATAGAAACAAAACATATTATCGGTGATGTTGAGACAAATAACATCCCTGCCTACTTAGAGAACATTTTACATATTTTCAACTATAAAGTACGTACGGGGTGATGGAAACGTGATGCTGTTGTAGGTATCGCGAGTTGTGATTATGACCAAGGTCTGACCGACATCTCGCCTGCGGGAAACCCATCGCACAAGGATGGGTCAGATTACGGGCCGGAAACAGGTATCCGAAATCTGACCACTGTCCATCTGACCAACTGTCCATCTCACCGCTGCGGGGATCCACCCATTATTGGTGCTCACTTATATAACCTTTTTCTTCAGCGTAAGCGCTACAGTCAGCGCGCTGATCCTCACAGACGAGTACGCCGAACTGAATCTGCGAGCCGCTGACAAAGGCGATTCTCTCGAGGTCATAGAATCAACGCAGATTTACGACTCTATCGAAACGGTATTTCGTAAACACGGAACTAAAAAATCCTGCCGCTATGTGAGAATTCACTGTACGTACAGTCCTCTATTACTTATTGCTACGATTAATGCACTCTGACTAGTTACATTTTCAGGGATTCTAATGCTCTTGCTTGGTTATTTTTGCCTTATTTCCCAAATACTTCTTTACATTACACTGACCGACACATTGGTTGTGCGTGTTGTTGTGTATTGTTTCGTTACGTTTAGTGCCCTGCCTGTCTTAGGAATCGTGCTCGATTAGTCGAAGATTAGCATACAACTGAAGCTGTATGAGCATATGGGCTTTTATTGAAACCAAGTTTTGCTGGTGTTTGCACCCTTCAGGCGGAGTCTGAACCAACTCAAAAAGACTCCGGTGGCATATTCAGACTGAAGCTCCTAGACCCACGACACCTGGGCCTGGTACTTAAAACGCAGTGATTGATAAGTCCATGCGTTATGTTCGAGGCTAGAAAGGTCAGCGCCTTAGGGGCTGCTGATGCCATAGATAGACGCTGGAGACTTTGTCATAAATTGCTGATTTACATCACGCTCTCAGAATTAGCGCCTCGTGGCTGCTCATCTATGAACCGAAGAGCTTATTCCCTGCTTGCGAATGGAGCTCAAGCAGCCAAATCCTGTCAACCAGCTTTTGGCCCGAATGATTGATTTATGGATCCAAGCACGAGATGAGCGGTACGACTAGAGAACGTCCTTCCACTTATTAATCCACCCCGGGAGCCCCCCAACCAATCTCTTCGGTCGTTCTTCCGCTCTGCCAACACTTTGAACCCTCCAGTAAGGCCATGTATCCGTCATGGTCATACGCAGAGAGATAGAAGATTTACAAGAATCTGTCGCAAAATTATTTCGACATATCGGCCGCATCAAGGCTTTCCGGCGGCAGTGCATAACTCTGATACAGGTCTGTATGGACCTTCGACACCATTTGGAGCGGAACAGCCATGGAAGTCTTCAATCTCTTCAAAAGTGAGCAGGCGTATACGCCGAGCATCCATCTTCGCTGACGGGATGATTGCATAGTATCATTAATCAAGCTAGTCAAGTCTTGACTGCGGCTGCTAGCACCGAAAAATCGAAGGACGTAAAGGGGGTAAACGAGAAGTTCATGGCATGTTTTGCAATTGTTGAAGAATACGACAAGGAGTATTTGTCTGCATGTCGGGTACGTTCGGCATTGACTCCTGATGAGTGGTACACAACGCCTAACTAGGTGGACCGTTTGACAGTCTGGCGATGGCCGTGCATCCAGCTGCTCAATATGTGACCATGGTTTTCAATCCAGGTTGAAGGAAGCGGCATCCTTGGACCAAGGTCGTGAATTGTGTGCCCTTAAGATATTTCAAAGAAAACCCAGAGAAGTGTGGGCCTTTCCTTCGACTGTTGCTAAAATCCGCTCATCGGCTAGGACTAACAGGTTAAAACGGCTAAGAAGCAACCGGCTAATTTCATACTACACTCATTAACAGTAGGAAATGAAAGCTCTTTTACTTGTATGTGTCTTTCGTCACCTCAATTTCTGTTACTCCGTCAACTTTATGTGTTGGACCTAACACACACATATATATAGACGATGTCTCTGAAACCACCACGCTCGCAGAAATATTGTACAAGTTCAGCAAAGGAATTAAAGGCGTGCAAATAACTCTCGCTCAAAACCCACGTTTTTATCGCAACTTCAAATACCCATATGACAGTGCTGAGCGACGTTTGGGCATCGACATTTTTAACAGGCAGCAAAATCCCGAGCACAACCTATCTGCGTTTTTCCTCGATCCCGGCGGGGCTATATTCATTCATGTCATTTGCGACCAAGAACCATTCATATCTTTAGAAATCCCACAGGTTTTGCAGGCGTTTTCTTTGGCCAAGTGGGATACAACAAGGATCTCGAGGGGAGTTTTCAGAGGTAATGTTTATCATAGCTCACTGAAGGCAAAGGTTGACCATGCGATAGATCGAGCAGGAGTACTGTATGATGGAATCCCTTGGGGAATAGTTTCAGGTGATACCCCAGATGACGAAGCATTGAAAAGGATGATAAAGACTGGACTCGTCCTAAAGCCCACACCGTCTGGCAAATCATTACCTTTCAATCACTTCTGGGAGCTCAATGAAAGGACAAACATGACCCCCAACAATTCGTTTGCCGAGTGGTATCAAGCGATGTTAAACTTCTTGATTCACAATATCGACAACCTGGAATCAGCTGCACTTAACATGCCCACGCAGGAGCCCCACACTCTCCAAGCCCCCAATCTGGGTCAAGGCTTTGTAGTTGGCGCATTATCTGAAGTCGCAGGTTAGCATTTTTTGAGGTGTTTGTTAAGATTTAAGTTAATTCAAGTGATTTAAGTAGCTAGCCCGAACGGGATTCTCAATAATGCGGCGCAAACTGAACCGCCTGTCGACCCACCTAAATCGATCCAAATGCCAGAGCCTCAACACGGCACCGGTTTCATATACAATGTCTCGCACCTTCCAGGTATGATGGGGACCGTAGATTTCGACGCGGCCACAGGACTATCTGACTCGGATGCTACAGTGCCAATGCCATCCCCCGTACCAGCTCCAGCTAATATCATTTCACGGCCAACCCCTACGGTAGCCGGCGCAGATATCATAGCATATCACCCATGCGATAATTATGGCTCGCCGAGCGACCATCATGCGTATTATTCGAGCGAACCTAAAGACGCTCGTTCGTCCCCCAAAAAGAGGTCGTGGATTCGGAGAAGAATTGATGATTTCAAATACACTATGGGGCAAGTTACGGTATCTACGTATTACAATCGAGTACTGACTGTTTGAATGACTAGAATTTCTACAGCGCATTAATAATGAATCGTGGAGTAACGATGACCGTTTCAAGTTCAAGGTAAATGCTGCCTAGAACATGATCAACTCCGACTTGTCCAAACTGATGTAGTTGCCAGCGTGTGTCAGCTTGTCGCGACCCGCGACTACACGTGATATCGTGCAATGGTGCACGTGACGATCCAGGACCCATCCAGCGTTGTTTTCCTACCAGTAGCAGAACTATCCTCCCACCTCTTACTTATGTCTCTCAACAATCTGTCCATGTTTCACAAATCACATTAACCACAATCGTCCTACCATCTACCCGCACTGGCCGATCAGTACAGGACCGCCCCCAGCATCTGGCTCTTGTGCCCGGCCCGAGAAGCCCCAGGGCCCATTGTGTTCGCTAACGCCTATTTTTTTCGATGCACTAGTCAAATTTCCTGCAAGCGAATCTTGCCTAATCCCATCTTGCCTCCCACGAGGATGAGCAGACGTTTGGACGAAGTCAGATCAACAAAGTTGTTTATGCTTACTTCGGCGGTATGGATACACTCAGATCTCTTTGGCTCGTTCGCACGGTTGATCAGAGTTTGATCACACTTTTATGTAACGTTGGGGCGGAATATTATTTTGTAAATTTCCACAGCCCCAAACTAGCCGACGAGCGACAGTTGAAGCGTTTGGCCCGGACTGCTTGAACAAGTATCAGGGAGTGCTCACGCAACCCACGATCTGATATCTTTTGAACGTATGGTACGAGTCCAGGCACAGCTCTAGAATGGCGAATGGGGGTGACCGAACATGTCTGATCTTGCACTGGGAAACCCAAACCTGGCAAATGGTGGTAGATCACTAGCGACGGAATTGGCAGTGCGTTGGAGACGGTTTGATGTTCCGTTCTGAAGCTCAAGGATCAGAACCGCTAGCAGCGTGTTAGAGGCATGGTACTGGCCACGAGGCCGAAAACAATGCGATTGAATTACATTAAGATGTGAGAAAAACTAGCTTCAACCTATAAAATACCAGAAGACGAGTCTTCGGCCATCATCTAATCCATTCCCTCTTCCAGCCTACCTCATGAACAGACAAACGCCAAGAACGAGAGTTAGTTGTAAGCCAGTCAGTGTTGTTGTTTACATAGGCGGCGCTAAAAACGTGTTGTTTAGATGACCTCCCCGCTACAATCAAGTCCATTCAAACTGGATGGCAAGCAACCTTCCAAAGCTCATCTGTAGTGGTATGTCTGTAACTTGATGGTTCAGCCTATAGGTACTAATATCTGTTCCGTAGTCTGCTTTATTTGCCGTAATCGAAAGCGTCCTGCTGTTCTTTTTCAGCAATCTCAACCCAGAAAGGTTCAACCGAGAGAGCCCTGGGGGTCAAGCTCTGCTTGTTTTCACATATCTCGCGTTTTTCTTCAGCATCAGTGCGACCTTTAGTTCACTTCTGTTGACGGACGAACTCGGAGAAATTCATGTCCGCGCATCACAACGGGCATCCGTACTCGACCCTCTCGATACTATGGTCATTCATGAAGATACTGGCGACTTGCTCAAGCGTTACGGAGCCCGAAGAACCTGGAAGCCTGTCATGTGGCATTGTGAGTACAATGTCGTTATTCCAGTCGTGTAACAAGGAGTTTGACCAAGATCTATATTGTTTCCAGGGTTCCTTATGCTGTTATCAGGATATTTATGTCTTTTCGGGCAGCTGCTCACCTTTATCTGGATTCTAGAGTCGAAGAACATAGCGATAGCGATGTCCTGTGTTGCTGGGTTCACTTTACTACCATTGCTTTCAATTCTTCCTTTTACATGATCGTTCACCGACAGTAAATGATGCTGCTATGCCGGCGCACTGGATTCGCACCATAATTGTTTCCAAATTTGTCTCCTATTAAGCCATAGGTTTTCGTCAATGATGTACTAACGCGACTAGTATTTTGGCCCAATATAACCATGATGATCATAAAATACAAATGATAGGCGAACGACCCTAGTAATAATACTACCAGAGCATAACGATTAGAGGTAAACAGTCGAGTGACCTGCCAGCGCCGAGACCTACACACCGTGGGGGAGCGGGTCTTCGATCGGGCGGCCACGATCTGACATGCAAGGCTAGAAGTCGGAAAAATATTGGGGTGAGATGAGCGGGTAACTCGCGCTGATGGCGTGGCCAAAGGAGATAAAGTGCGTGGGGGGCCGCACAACATGTGGGTGGCGTCGTGAGCCATGGTCACATGGTAGGTAGCCCGTCCGTTTACGCGCTTAAGTGTGCTGAAGTTTGTCACCTCGTGAAGGAACCAATCAGCACCCCCCATCTTAGAGCTAAAAGCAAAAACGAAACTTGGCGGGACATCTTAACAAGCATCAGCATTGTTCTGGGTAACAATATTCCTTTGTCTCGTCCTTCTGGTTGTGCGAGGATTAGCGATGGTCAAATTCACGCCCCAAGACGGCCCACCTTGGTTATCTACGAACTCTATGGCCAGAGAAGCAACGTTGAAATTTAACTAATGCTACCGATTTGAGCCCCATTGACAGGACGGTGTATACGGGACAAAGATCAAATAAAGCGTTCTGGGGTCACGAGTAAACCCCCTCATCATTGAATCCAGTCCGGTGTGGCTCAAAGGGAAGAGGCTAGGCTTCCGTAGACGTTTTGGGGCTTTGTTGGTTGCACTATATCTACTTCGACGGCTAGCTGACTCGACTCATACTCATCACTACCATCTCACCAGTCGGCCACAGTTATCCTACGAAAACTTATTATCACGATTACCAATGAACGCTCGTCCTCCTAAAACCAAAGTTTCATGTGAGTCAACTTGAAACCATAAAGTTAGTTCTTACCATTCGTCGATATAGATGATCTTCCTGCCACTATCAAAGCTATACAAACGGGATGGCTTACAACTTTTCAGACGGCCTCCGTAATCGTACGTAGATAATGTTGGTAGACCAGTAACACTTTCTTACCATGGCGTTCAGTCGGCGCTTCTGGCCGTAATAGAGAGCATTTTTCTTGTTCTCGTCCACAACATCGGCCCAGAAAGATTTAACTCGGAGAGCTCTGGAGGGAAGGCCTTATTGACCTTAACCTACCTTGCGTTCTTCTTTGCAATCAGCGCCACCTTCAGCTCGCTTTTACTCACGGACGAGTTTGGCGAAATCCATGTACGAGCCTCACAGCGCGAGTCTATGCTAGAGCCCCTGGATCAGATGATCATTCATGAAGGCGCGAGTAAATTGCTCAAGCGGTATGGAGCCCGTAGAGTCACAGAACCATTGATATGGCACTGTATGTATGCGCTCTTTTCATCAAGTTACAATATCTACATGATCGTTTCTCTATTCACAGGGACTATGATGCTGCTCGGGGGATTTCTGGCTTTGATTGGACAATTGATTGCTTACATATGGCTGATGGAGACAAGACCCATTGCTATTGCCATATCTTGTATGGCAGGGTTTGCTCTACTTCCACTACTCTCACTTGTTTCTTCGAAATGATAATGTTAAGAAATGTATGTGCACCAGGTTGTTTCAGTCTCTGACTCGACTGCAGCTTCGAGTCCTGATCCTTCAGCTTGCACTGATAGCCCCGTAAAAACATACCAAAAAGTGATGTAAACCTTGAGTATTACCACATCCCGAGATCCAGAACGGCAGGGATGTCAGTTTTGAATACCTGAAACGCCTACAAGTGCCACACTAGCCCCTGTGGAAAATACGGTAAATACAAGCGCTAAGCTGGCCGTCGAGGTATCGCACCCATGTAACCTAGGGAGGGAATGAATACTACCCGGGTACACCCGAGTACTTACCCGCGTGTTGATGGGTAGCTGAGTCAGATTGCGGGTGATAAGCTAAGCAGGTTGGGTCACGAACGGGTGATCTACCTATGGGTTGTGTGCATCTATTTGCAGTAGAGCCAATCCAACTACATCGTCGGAAAGTGGTATGAGGAACATTTTTTGAGTAAAATGTGGGTAATAAGTGGCTCGAGCAGGCTCTAATGTTCGTCTTTCGTGATACCAATTGTCTTTCTGATGTCTACGATGAGGGAGATGCCGTATATGGGGTCAACAGTCAACTTCGCAGGAGAGTCGAGAGTCTTGTGTGGTGTTACTAGTAATCAATACTCACTGAAACTCGAGACCGGTACCTTACCTTAAGAATACTGTACCCACACGAATTATACCCACACGGCGCCTGTGCCGCGTGACAAAAAATAGGTTTTTGCACTAACCACGAGCCGGGAATCGTGACGTGACAAAGAGCTGACCCACCCACAGCGTAAGACAAAATGTACAGCGGGCTTGACCTGAGCGTGATTATTGATATCCGGAGTCGGTTACCGACAGATTTTGAAGAGCAGGATAGAAGCTACATATATATCGGAGATACTGCCTAGCGTCCCGGTTTCTTACATATAGCCCATAGCATATACACGATTTAATATGATATATTTCCCTAATTACAACTTGCGTGACATTTTGGTTTTGTGCTAACCACAACGACCAAAACGTGACGAATCAGCCAATGTTTTTACCCACAACCACGCCAAAGTGTGACGTGACATGTGGGTACAATTCGTGTGCGTACAGTATGATTTAAAGGCCCGATACCTCACTTCGAGGGAAAAATTCGCTAGGGGTATGAAAACACCCAACGGAATGTTAGCTTCTCAACTATGCTGTAGCATCCAGTATGCCGTCAAGCCTCCACTTGCAGCACGCTGACAAATTATATTATAACCAAGGTAATTACTGCGCATAGAGCGCGGATTGCGCAGCGCTGAGCCCGGCGCTTGGTTGAAGCAGGTGTGCCTGGTAGAGTTGTCGTCGATGAGGTAGGTTTGGTCGCCATAAGCTCAGGAAGCTGGGGGAGCTCGGTTTGGGAGCAAAGGGATACATACGAGATTGAACTCGTATCAATTTTACCACTTTATGCGGGTATACATCGTTTCACTAGTTGCCTATATGCGACCCATACGGGTATCTGATTTCGAGTAACCCGCCCGGGCGCGCCCGCACAGCCTCGCACAGCTGCTGGATAGTACCCAGGTAGGCTTATTCAGCTACCCGCCCCGGCAACCCAAACGGTAAACTACATACCCATTCCCTTCCCTAAAGTGGCGCTGCAGCGCTAAACTCTAGCGGAAGGCCTGATCCTAGCACAGCTATATCTCGTGGACCTAAACAGATCAATCTTACTTAAGATGAAAATTTCATTCATTTATAAAGTTATCTCGGCTTCACCGCCGTGATATCATAAACACATCTTCCGTATATATTGCCCAAGCCCCTAAGAAGAGCTATGGACAAGTTGAACTTAGTTACGCGTATCGGCGGCGTGCCATTCAAACCGCACTTTATTTGATTACGTAGCCGTAGGATCGCATGTCGAGATCGCATGCATCAGTCTGAGTTGCAAATCATACGGTTGCAGGCCGCATACATGCCTTGCTGGCCTGTGTATAAAACCCTGGTGCAGCTGAACAAGTAGGTCACCACAACCTCGGCGTCATTTAGCATCTTTCCAAATCTAACCTAGTTATCATGCCCGATAGTCCAGCTACTTCTCGTAGGTTGTCGTTTGCTACTACTAGCAAGAGCCCCCAAACCATCTCGTTAAAATGTCAGCACTAGCTGCAGTTTGGCAATAATGAAACCTCAGTCTAACGTTCCCACTAAGACGAGCTTCCTGCGTTGTTGAGGTCGACCCAGTCTGGGTGGATATCGACGTTCCAGGCATCTGCAACCGTGGTAGGTTGAAACCTCCAGCAAGCCATTTGTCCTCACACTCCATTTCAGGGAGCACTATTTGCTGCACTCGAAGGACAGCTTTTAGTTTTTGTTAAAGGGATTGATTCGGACAAAGAAATCAACCACGCCAGTGCAGGGTATCAGGCCCTTGTAGCGCTGACCTATGCGGCATTTTTCTTCAGTATTAGCGCGACCGTTAGCTCACTTATACTTACGGACGAGTGCACCGAGTTAAACTCACGAGCCGCTTCACATTCAGAAGACCTGAAAGTTTACGAAGAAGTTGAGGTGCAGAATACTATCGAAGAGATCCTAGAGAAATACGGGATGAAAAGATCCTGCCAGCGAGTTCGAACACATTGTACGTGAAATCACATACAAACTTTTCATCGAAGGTATCCCACAGTGCTCACCCTTTTTGATATGTTTAGGGATGTTTATGTTGTTCATTGGATATTTTTGTCTTGTAGCACAGATAATTCTCTACGCTTCCCTAACAGAGACTCGAGCCGTATGTATTCTTACTTATTGTTTGATGATTTCCAGTATCGTCTGTATCCTAGCACTTGTGCTCCCTAATTAGGGAGTGCTCTATTGATATCCAAGCCCATTGTATCATGATATGGTTATATATTTATACTAGCTCTAATTATTCAAGCTTATTATTTGTGGATTGACAAAAGACAAGATTGATTTGCTGCAGGTTATGCAAGATAGCGGGGGGCGGGTCACCACAACCTATGGAGGCGTAAGATTGGTATGGGATAAAGCATAAGCGCTTGAGCGCTATGCATGCCACTCGCTTCGCTGATATAGACAGGTCGCTCAGCCGCGAGCTACCATGTGTAAGTAAAACCATGCGCAGCCTCGAGGCAGCCCATGAGCAGACGTTCCTCCAGCTTAATACAGGGGGCACGGAAAGCATAATTCTAGTCCCCTTCCTTCTGCTCGTTTCTTTCGCATTGAGCCGGGATCCCAGGTTAAAGCGATCTCTACCAGTGAACTACTTGCCCGAGCCCATTGTGTTAGCCTTCGGGGGACACGTGAGTATAGTATATGCGCTGCATGTTATGTGGCTCCTCTACTCTGACTTGCGCACCCAGGGTTGGTTGTTCACTCTTTTTCTCGCCCCTGTATCACTCTTTTGTAAGTGCGCTCGCTTTGATTTTCGTCCTCTACTTTCTACGCTCGCTGAGTGTTTCTGTTCATTTACCTCTGAGGTTCGACGCCCGGGCATCGGAAGCCTAGGCAGCCTATTAGTTATCAGCGACCCGCGCTCTCTGTCAGATCCAATAGCCTTTGGTACTAATGTCATTTGTCGTTTCGAAAATGTGGGCATTCTCTCTCTCTCCCTTTAAGCGCCGTGAGCCTAATGCCGGTGATACTCTGATGATCTACTTTAGGCTGAGTTTGGTCCGCTAGCCCGCCACATGAAACAAACCCTTAGTGAAGCGCCAGCGAAGGTGCCACGTAAACCTTAATTACTAGCGTCCACATGTTTATAAAGTTTGATACCCCCTCCTCGTGGGTACCTACCCCATACTAGCCTGGAATATTTTCCGATACTCCCTCACTCCCACATAAGCGAGTCAGAAGGTTGGCCTGCTCACTTGATCCAGTAGGGTACGCTTTAAGATATGGATCGAATTCATGTGTACTAATCGCATCATCTTCGAGTCTAGGGCTTGAAGTCCTCCTATTTCGGCGAATGAAGTCGCGTTAGCTTCTACTCGCTTACTAGGATGAGCTATGGTCATTGCGAATGATATACAAAGGCTAGGAAGGCGGTCTCGAGGTCTCATTCGATGCATCAGCCGCATCGGCCGTATTGGGACTCATCGACGACAGTCTATCACGCTTATTCAGATATGTGAGGAGCTCGAGCGCCACCTGGACCTAAAAAACCAGGATGGCATTTACGACGAGGTTATCATGAGGTAAGGAGTACGTCTGCGCGCATCATCCACTTAATTGAGTGTATACTAAATAGCATTGTATATAAAACGAGCGATATTCTCAATGCGATCGCGGGTTCTGGGCCAAAGGGATACAACATAGACCAGAACATAGGTGACTGCGTCGATGAGATTGAAGCTTATCGGGATTCACATCTGATCTGCCCGGTGAGCTTATGGCTTGCATACCAGATTTACCGTAAATCTCACCGGTTGGCAGGGAGGTAGCAATTGTACGCTCGGGGGACATGATTACCGATTCAGGATGGAGGAAGCTGGGAAGGACGATAAAACTCGTGAAACTTGGGTAGGTGGGTTAAAAAAAGACCTTAAAAAGGTATTGTAATGAGGTTCATTCTTTGTGGTTTTAAACGGTCACTGAGCAATATTCACAGCCCGCCCCTGAGCCAAAAAAGCCGATTAGCCTTATGTTTCACACCTTATGGGAACAACCAACCGTGTTTTCTTGTGAGTTGTCGCCCCCCCCCCCCCTCCCCGGGATTCTTAACTCTTCACAACCGCTTGCTAGGCGATTTAGAGCAGAGCACTAGCCTGCCACATCTAATGTATATGTTCAGCAAGGGTCTCAAACTCGGTAGACAGATAAGCCTCTCGCAAAATCCACGGGTCTATCACGGCTTTAAGTTCCCTTATAACGCAGTTGATTGTTTTAGCATGGAGGAAACCGGGGCGGATTCGGTACCTCGAAAATCTCCGGAAGTCGACTTGACAGTATTCAAGCTAAAAGGCAACCAGAAGTGTGAAACAATTCACGTGTACTATGACGAGCATCCCTTAGTGATATTGGAAGATGCGCTGAACAAACGGGCTTTTTCATTGGTCGGGTGGGGCAAAAAGTTTTCTCCTACGGGCATGGTTAGGGGTAATGTCCAAGTTTCGTTTTTTCCTCGTAGATATCAAAGCTTATCACATATGAGGGTAGGACAAAATGGAGCGCTATATAGTACAGATCACTTGCAGAGCCTGGTCTCGTACAACCACACCGACGACGGAACATCAACAGATGTGAATTTCGGGCTCCTTCCGGGACTCTCAACTGCATATGAGTCCGCTTTTAATCATAGATTTCGCTTACCTCCGTCTCAAGTCACGCCGAAGGACTCATACACAAGGATTTCCTACATCTGGACTACAGGGGGTCAAAACGGGTTCCTCAAGGTTGTGGTCAGTACTTTTGGATAGCATGACCTACAAGGTGTAGAAATGTAAAACCATGTTGACTTGGCCTGCATAGGTACAAGCTCCGGCAATTTCCGCGCTACCCACGGTCACCGGTAATGTGGAGCCAGCCAGGGGGTCGGCAATCCTCCAGGTCGATACACCAGAAACTGGTAATTTGGAGCCTTGAGCCCATATTCGAAGATAACGACTATATTTTTTAGTACTAGATCGTGGGAATGGCTCTAACGACACAGCTAGCGACGCAGCTATTGATATAGTCGGCGACGCGGCTAACGACGCGGCCAATAACACTATCACCAATACAGCTAACAACGTAGCCAGCGACGTAGCCAACGATGTAGCCAACGACGCAGCCAATGACCCAGTAAACGACGCAGCTGAAAACGACGCAGCCAGCGACATTACTGTGTTCTATGAAGCTCAATCTGACCTAAGAACACTTGAAGTAAATACGAGCTCTAATCCCGAGGAAGTCACGAGTGATCCCGAGCCACGTGTTGACTACAACCCGGAGCCAGGCGACAATCAAGAGTCGCATAATGAACCGATTACTGTGGAGACCGGACAGAGCGAGGATTCTACGATAGATGGAAGTCAGGAGCAGCAGGCACCAGTGGACGCAGAGAGCCCCCGGGATGCTGCCCTAGATGCAACGGACACGATAGAAATGCTAGTTGAAAACGCTATGTCAAACAGTCTCCCTGAAATCCCAGCAGCCTCCCAGGTCAACTATCCCTCAGAAACACCCGAACGAAACATTGTTCCGGTGCCCCCAAAGAAGAAGCGCTGGTTTGGGTGGCTAAGGTACAATTGATTCATTCCGTTTTCCGTGGGCGTTGCCGAAGCTGACCTTTGACTGTACAGGGGATAGGGGATAACCAAGCACTGAAGTGCCCCGAGGGCGTTACGGGAGTTGTCGACAATACCTGACATATAAGTTCCACTAATAGGGCCCAAAAATCACTTATACGATAAGCGATATAATTAAGATTATGAAGATGTTACGTATGTACTACTTGTATGAACTGTTCCTTTCGTTCTACGATGTATGCGGTTGTACACCTGATAACTTCCCTCTAAGGCGTGTCGTAGGAATCGGAAGAAGACAGCGACTTGAGCACTTCTTATCGCTCGCTTATCATTATACGAAGCTAAGCCTGATATATGACACTCAAGCGCATTGAGCAGGGGGGAAAGAGTACGAAAATGCGGGCCGGAAACATGGAGAGTACATGGGCGTAGCGCGCAGTATATGTGAAAGAATACAAAATTGTCTCAAAGCACCGGACTAGATGGATAGCCTGGCCATTGTTTGTCGTTGCTATTTGTCGCATATTATTACTAAAATACTGGAATTGAGAGGCTTAGGAGATAATATATTCCAACTCAACGATTAGTAGCTAGGCCACGACTCGTCTCACGAGCCAGCAGCTTTGAGCCCTACACTGAGTTCAGTACCGCAGGCCATCGTGACTTTGCCTCAGACCCCATTCTTTATCGCGAAAGCAACTGGAGTCTGAACCGGCCTCAATAGAAGGTTTCAGACGGTTCAGGCTGCTAGCTCACACTACCTTGCCTCAGAGGAGGCCAATCTAGTACTGGGTAACTCCGACTAACTTTCGGACACACGACCTGATGAAGGTTATCCGGTGCTCTTTCAGACTCCAGGCGTTTTTGCGATGTTCTATGAAGGAAGCACGGCTCCGTATCTGGCCGCCTGTTGCCATCACGTGACGGCTCGCTGAGCCACGTTCATTGCGAAAACGTCTGGAGTCTGGATAAGAGGCTTCAGGCGGTTCAGGCGGCTCAGACAACCTTGCTTCACAGGAGGCTAATCTAGTACAGAACAGTACAGTACGGAACAGGAATAGATAGCTTCGGTTAACTTTCGGTTCATCAGGGGATTTTTGATGGGTCAGAGAGCCCATTAGAGACTGAGACACGCGAGAGACGGTCCCCTCGCCTTCAATCTCCCCGGAGACCAGGGGAGCCGAGGGGAGCCGAGACCAAATACGGCCACATAGTCTCCCCTCGCCGCGCCGACACACGACTGGCCGACGTCTGAGACCCTACAGACCTGCCTTACCTCAGCCAGGTACGCCGCGCTAGCGCATCCGAGCTGCTTGCCGGCCCCGACTGCTCACCAGTCCTCTGCCCGCTGTACATCTATACAATTAATTCAACATGTAGTTCAAAGAGTGTTAAGCTGTACCAACACAGTGATATATGAAGTAATGGGAAATATCGTTATTTTACCCTTAAATTTTCGTAAACTGTACCTGTTGGACACGAAAAAGAATCGAACGTGGCTTACTCAACTTGTGTTAAATAAGCCATCGCCGCCGCAAAATTGCTGTGCTTGAGCGCCCGTGTATTAGTGAACCAATAGACCTGTGAGTAACCTCCGTAGGTAACACATGGCATTTAAGCACCTTGGTGCGCTTGCCAAGGCAGTCCAACGGATGGATAACAAGTTGGCTTTTATTCCCAATTTTTGGAGTTAGTGCATATCAGCTAGTGCGGCGTACCTGGCTGAGGTAAGGCAGGTCTGTAGGGTCTCAGACGTCGGCCAGTCGTGTGTCGGCGCGGCGAGGGGAGACTATGTGGCCGTATTTGGTCTCGGCTCCCCTCGGCTCCCCTGGTCTCCGGGGAGATTGAAGGCGAGGGGACCGTCTCTCGCGTGTCTCAGTCTCTAATGGGCTCTCTGACCCACCAAAAATCCCTTGATGTTGTACGATCCGATGAAAGTTGTTCAGTGCTATTCAGTACCGAATTAACCTCCTGTGAGGCAGAGGTTGCCTGAACATTCTGAACAGTCTGAACCCTCTTATTGAGTCTTTTTGAGGCTACAGGCATTTTCGCGAAGTTCGACGTCGTTCAAGGGTGCGACAAACCCTCCTTTTTTCTTCTGCCCACACTTATACCTCAAGAATCCGTCCGACTGCTGTCGTCGGGCCACGCGAACTGCGAGTCTTCTCTCGCTCTAGCGCCAGGCTCCTCAAATTCCCTCTGACCATAACGGCTTGTTAGGTGCTGCGATCCGCAGGCTGAAAACATTCGTGGCACAGGCATGAAATCGCTCTTACACTCAAGCATACGATATATCAACATTGGTACGAGGTAGGCACTTATTATGTGCAAAGGACGTGGCTATGCTCACAATAAGCAGCTACCAGTATCCGGAGTTCCGGACCACCACTGATTCCGGTCACGTGGTTGTTTGCCGCACGGTGCGGCCCGCACCACGCTCGACCACAAGAACCCTCTCATCCAAGGGTGCGACAAGCCATCCTCCCTTTGCTTTCTATCCACGTAACCTGAGAAACTGACCGAACGTGATCGTTCGACCACTCGACCCGCAAGTCTCACCCACCCGGCTTTCACCCATTGCTTCCCTATACCCGCCCCGACGATAACGGCTTGTAGGCTTAACGTTTGTGGTACAAGCATGAGATCGCTTCTACGCTCGAGCATACGATAGATTATAACAACACTTAGGCGAGGTGAGCACTTATTATGTGTAACGGACGTGGCTATGCTAACAAATACGTGTGATCACATCGTGATAGGTGAAACCTCGAGGCGGCACGACACGTGGAGCGGCTATACCCATAAAAAAGCGGTGATACATCCGACAAGCAACCTAACCTCAAACGTGGGTGCTAAACATTGAATGAGCGTTTGGGGGTGCTTCAGCTCGGTGAGACTCATATGGCGCTGTTGTAGTCTCAGTCAAGATACTAACGCATTTTTGTGTCGGTTCCGGTATATCTACTACAGAGATTGAATGACAATATCTATCCACCAAACTAACACGCCTTCTCAACCCTCATCGAAATGCCTACCCAATCATCAAAGGCGATAGAGACTGCATTGTCATCTACAACTGGAGCTGCCTGTAAGCAGACAACCAAGGCATGTGAAATATGTACTTACGCCTCTTGGGTAGATGAACTTCCGGCCACAATCAGATCAATACAGGATGGCTGGCGGGCAACTTTCCAAAACTCTTCAATCATTGTATGTAATATCGTGGTACCTCTAGCAACGTAAGAGCACTGACTTTCGGTTCATTTAGTCAAGTATGTTCGTTGTGATCGAAAGCATTTTGCTTCTGGTTTTTAACGACCTCGATGGCGGAAATTTCAATCCTGGCAGCTCACGCTGGAAAGGCCTATACGTCTTAACCTACCTTGGATTTTTCTCTTCCATCAGTGCAACCTTTTGCTCGCTATTTCTCATTAGCGAGTTTGGACAACTTCACGCCCGTGCTGCTCAGCGCGAGCCAGCATTGGAACCACTAGTCCATATGGTAATCCAAGAAGACATCGGCGACCTACTGGGACGCTATGGGTTGCGAAGGATTGCGCGACCGATGACCTGGTATTGTATGTATGCGCTAGCCAATATTGAGACTTTTATTTACGATCCTATTCGGTATTTATAGGGATATTCATGTTGCTCGTCGGTTTTTTGTCTCTATATGGTCAGTTAATAAGCTATGTCTGGATCACCGAAGCGCGGCCTGTTGCTATCACAGTGTCTTGTGTCGCTGGATTTACCCTACTCCCATTGTTTTCGATCTTACCTTTTTAGGAAAATAAAAGAGCATTTCGTATCATGGCGCTCTGTTCTGTTTGTATGGTTCCCGGTTCGACAGTTTCCTATATGATCATGTTATTATGTGTAGATATGCTTCTGTTACCATAGTTATACAAATCGATTAATGTCTCCCGCACAGTCGAACTGGAGGTGTGCACCCTGAGCTACAGGCCATGTCCCATTCTTCGATGAAGAATAAGCGGATGCATTGACACTGAATGCCAAGCAATCCATTATGGACACGTGACCCGGGCTTGCTACCATCACTCGGCGACGACGGTCTCGCCGAGTGCAAAACACTCCTCGTTTTCTTATACCAGCTCACCTGATATCAGGAGCCGCTTATTTTCCGACATCCTTTACGGCCACTAGCATGCGATCTTACTTGTGCCTCTTTCCGCCCATCATTTCTAGCGAGATGGTTGACCCAATTTCTCAGTTGCTTTCCCTGGCTCTACTACATTCGCGCTGTCAGTATGAGCTACGTATAGCTATGCATCTTTCAATCTTATTCTGCATGCAGTATCTTCTTGTATCAATCCCAAGAGATCATCAAGCGCTCGTGGGTTCATTAATCTCATCAGTTGATTATTTGACCTTCTTGAAGATATGCTACCTTAGGCGTAGATCGCGGGAGCCAGATATGTAGGTGGTTTTATTGCTAAAAAATGCGCCAAGGCTTGCTCTCTGAACAAAAACCGGAAGTTAGAAAGCGGAGGGTGACGCAACTGTACAGTACCATGCCAATTTGATGTTTCTGAAACATGGCCTAGAAATGAAGGGGTTAGCGTTAGAAAACTCTTCCCTACTCAATCTAGTATGAGCGTTTGTTTGAGTTTGTTGATTTTGCTCATCTAATAAGGGTAACCAACCAATATACCAGGCAGTGGCTTGTAAAGTACGTGGCACTTGAAGCTGGAGAAAATCCATCACGTCCCGCAAGAGAAACACTGGCTCCATGCTATGAGGCAAAACTTTGCCACAACGGTCTAAAGAGCTCTGCTTCAAAGCTAGGTTGGATGCTCTTCACGAAAACTTCTGGGAAGTGGGGCCTGAAGTAGTTTAGCAGTACCCTACTACAAGATTTTCAGTACGTGCGAAGAGTTCATACTATATCTACTCTGGGACTCAACGCGGGCCCTCATTCTTTTACTTTGAACATCTCCTTAACTCTCTTATAGCACAACTGGCGCATTAATAGTCGCAATGAGCACAGGGCCATCCGAGCTTGGAGTTGCATGTACGTGAGCTTGATTGATAGATAATACAATATAATAATCAACTTGCTCGCACAGATGATCTCCCCGCCGCCATCAAGTCTATCCAGTCTGGGTGGTTGGCAACATTTCGATCCTCCTCAAACATAGTAAGGCAATTCATCACAAAATGGAAGTATAACCTGATTTTCGTCCTCTTAGTCAACCATATTTGCTGTCATCCAAGCCATTCTGATGGTGTTTTCTAACTCTGTTGACTCCAAGTTGCTTGGTAAAAGCTCAGGCCACAGAACTATCCGAGTCCTGAATTTTTTAGCATTCTTTTTCAGCGCTAGTGCGACATTTTGCTCACTGGTTCTGACGAGCGAGTTCGGCAAGCTTCACGTTCGAGCCGCACAGCGCGAGCCCGCGCTTAATCCTCTGACTGATATGACCATCCAAGAAAGCACGAACGAGCTACTGAGGCGTTACGGTATGCGTAGAATCATACGGCCTCTAATCTTGTACTGTATGTATGCGTTATCAGATTTCAAATCTCCTGTCTAGATTCTCATCGTACACTCCTAGGGATGATTATGCTACTCACTAGCTTTCTATCTCTGCTCGCACAACTCTTGGTGTACGTCTGGGTCTTGGAGACGCGCCCAGTAGCCATCGCTGTGTCCTGTGTAGCAGGGTTCGCCATTCTTCCTATGTTCTCAATATTCTCTATTTCGTAACTGCAACCAATCATACCAAACTAGCGCTAAGCTGGCTCTCCGTTCTGGGAATCCCCTCGTATAGATCTTCATTCGACTAATTTTGTTCCTAGGCTTGATTGTTTTAAAAGCCGCTGATATGATGTATGAAATGCGTGTTGTTGTACTTAGGCATATGGTAATAATCCGCATATTCACGCTTTCGATATTGAAGACTTTGGAAGAGATGTGTCAAACTCCGCATAACGGGTTATAACTAGGATAAATGCTCAATAATCTCAAACCGTGGGGCGTAGGCGAGGAGCTGGAACGATCTTCTTAGGAGATATGATCGAATGATGACCCTGGCTACAAATTCTTGCAGATCGAACCGGTAAACTCTCTCCAATGCAAAACGGCTGGAGCGCGCATAGTTCACCACGAGGCCAATCGCCGTTTGACAACGGCGTATTCTCTACTATCCTCAGACAGTAGGTTAACGCCCCATCCCAAGACGTTGCTCATCATACTAGTCGCACTACATATACAGTCCAGCTATCACCAGTACACTCGCGGCTCCGTTCTCACCCCTCTTCGTACGTTTGAACCGCTATCTCCCCACTGACCCTCTTTTTCGTCGAGTCATTGGAGTCTGCGATAGCCGGCTATACAAATTATGCAACACGGTGTTCTGAAATTCCACGCATACACGCGGACAACGGGCAGCGCACCAACGAACGTAATAAATCCGATTAAGAATAGAGCTTGTCAGGGAAAAGCAAATAGCTACTCAGTACATCATACAAACGGGCTACAAACGAACTCCTGAGAAATAGTCCAGACCGTCTACTCGCTAATCTCACTAACCCCAAATCTTCTCAACTCTATACATGACCCCTATTGTAAGCTAACTTGGGCGTCAATTAGCCTCGCGGCTCCCAGCTGCCAATGCCTCACGAATTCGAGCCACAAAATGCCGCAGGGTCCCCCAAACCGCCAGATGCCGCACAACATGCGGTTTAAGGTTTATCGCCTGGCCGAAACGACCTTGGCTTTGGTCTTCTTTCCTTCTGTGCTCGTACCCACTTCACGAGGCAGTGGCGGCGGCTCATCAGAGTTGTCCAGAACTTTGCGAGACTGGGCAAAGAAGATGTAGGCGTCGCGTTGGGAGACGTTGGAGATCGTGTAAACGTTGCCTGAGTGGACGAAGATCAGTTCATGTACGTATTCAATGACGAATGAGCACAGCCTTGACAAAAAGAAGTACGCCACTGGGGAGCCGATTACACGAGGATCAGAGGCTAATCTGACCAATCGGGCCTTCTCAAAACGAGCAGCGAGCGAAAACACGGTCACGTGACAGACAAGGTGTGATGTACGCGATGGGGTGAATGGGTGCAGACAGGAGCGGAAATACACAACCGACCAGCGAGAAAACGGGTGGCTCACCTCTAGGCGCGAGGAACATCCCGCCTGGGGCTATCACAAACGTGCTCTTGTGGACCTTGACTTCAACCGCACCAGACACGCAATAGAAGACCTAAAGGGGAGTGGGCGTAAAGTCAGTTTCAGTCTTGGGGAATCAGAAGGTGGGAAGAGGATCGTCCTGATCGGTCTGGACGAATGTGATCGCAAGTGGAGATGGATTTGGGGTGCTCGCCCATCTCTGATCGTTCTTCTGCCTATCCTCTCCAAGCTCGCCGCGTCCGCGCGGACCAAAATCGAAAGTGATCGTAAGGCAAGCGAAGAGGATGTGGATTAAACTTGGAGTGGACTAACATCCCCTGGCTAGATTTTGGCGCGAAGAAGGTCCATCCCAACTTCGTCACAAACGAAGAAACAAGCTGTAAATCCTGCAGAAACAAGCCCCAGATATTGCTAGCCAGCTCCCAACCTTATGGGCGGACTCCCAACCTCGCTGGGCTCCAACCTCTCCCTGACTCCAGCCAGTAGGCTCCCAACCCCACCAATCTCGATCGTACCGATCCCAAGCACGCCAATCAAAGTCCACCAATCTCAAGCTCACTCTTTGCTCCTCCCCCCTGAAAAAAAAATTCAGAAAACTCACATAAGTATTCTCCTTGGACGGCTTATTCGGCTTTCGCCCCCCGACCGGGATCTTCATCACGCCAGCGGCAAAGAAATCCGAGTCGCCGAATATCTTTTGGAAATGAAACGGGCCTTCTGTCGGTTGGAACTCGACGCGTGCGCCGGGGAACGCGATTCCTGTTAGTCGTAATCGTTAGTTTAGGGAAGAAGCAATATGATGTAGGGAGGAAATAATGTGGTGGAAGGAAACTAAGGATGGATGACGGGGGGATCAAAGATGGATGGGGGACGTACGTCGTTCGATCTCCTTCCCAGTTGCATAATCCATAACAACACCCAACTCCTCAGTCTCCTCGTCCATCCCATCTTCCACAGCTCTCGGCGCACCAAACACGCCATCCCCATCTACCCATCCACTCACTCCATCCTCCTCTTCTTCCTTTTTAACTTTAACGGCTTTCGTCCGTCGAGTGGCTCGATGTTTCTTGGATAGAGGGATAGGAGAGGGTTTGGGTGGTCGTTCAATCCCTTTGATGAGCGGAACGAGGAGAGGGCCTTCGTCTGGATCTGGTGAGCGCCCATAGACGAATTTCTCGTTGCGCCACCATTCGAGTGGGGAGAATCGTTCGCGTTGGGAGCGCCGGACGTTTGGAGGGGTTGAGGCTATTACCGCCCATCATCAGAACTCGAAACTAGAGCTGGGAGAGTAAGAAAAAGAAACGTACCACTGAAATCCCTCTTCCTCCGTTTTCCAACAGGTACAACTGTCGCCTTGGCTTTCTCCTTCTCCTTCTCCTTGCCCTTTCCTTTCGCTTTCTTCTTAGGCGACCCCCTCTCTTCGTCTTCCTCCTCCGCTCTCGACCGTTTAGGCGACGCTTTTTCCTTTCCTTTTCCTTTATCTTTCTCCTTTTCCTTGCCTTTGCCTTTCGACTTGGGCGGGGAAGGAGGTTCAAGCTCTTCTTCGCTCTCGGGTGGGCCGGCGTCGAGGTCTGCGAGACCTGCAGCAATGTCATCTTCCATCTCTGGGTCCAGTTCGGGTGTTGGAGCGCGAGGTTTAGATTTCGGTGCGGTTGATTGACGAGACTTTGCGGGAGAGCGTTTAGGTGAGGTTTTAGGTGGTGGACGGATAGGCGATTCGGGTGCGTCCACATTGATCTCTTCAACTTCCTCCTCCATCTCTTCGTCCCCTCCGTCATCGCCTGGCGCAGTCTGATACTCCTCTTCCTCTTCCTCATCCAACTCCATATCAGCGCTCGCATTCCCATTCACCAACGTCGTCCGTCTCGAAGCCGCGTTGACAGGCGGCGAAAAAGGCTGCGGCGGGGACGAGCTCCGCTGAGCCGAGTGTGAACGATGGATGACCGAGTTGAGAGGCGCTCGAGCTCGACGGGTAGATTGAGATAGAGATTGTTGTTCGGAGAAGTACTTGGAGCCGCGAGGAGAGGGTACGTGGTCGATTTGGGGAGAGGAGCGCCGGGGCGGGGGGCGGCGGGTTGGTTGAGGTGGTGGGGCGGCTGTTTTGGTGTTAAGTTAGGTGTTGTGAAGAAGATTTGAGAGAGACGTACAGGGTGCCTCGGGTAGATCGTAGACACTCATATCGTTCGGGTCATCATTGACCACTACACGCAATCTCATCAGCAAAATTAGAAATAATCAAGTAATTTAGACACAAACCTTGCGTAATATCCATATCAGACCCCTCATCCTCCATATAGCTCCTTTCCACAACCGGCGCAAGCGCAGGCTGCTGCTTCTTCTGTCTCCGCTTGGGGTCATTGACAGAGTAAGCCTGACTCCCGAACAACCCCTCGATCGACTCGAACCCGTCTTCGTCGCGGTGTACCGCGGGGATTAGCTTGCCTGTTCGTCTACCAACCCAATTAAACTCCTGCTTTAAATTATAATTAGATTCAAATAGCTTACCTTCCCCTATTCTCGTCATCGACAAACGCTAACGCGCTCTTGGGCGGCTCGAGCCGACTCTTGCGCCGGTCGTCCATGGGTGTGGTATTGATCAGAAGGATCCAAGCCAGGCCACGTGAGACTGTTTTGAGTCACGTGAAGTGATGGTTGCAAATTGGATCCGTTTTCGTCCTTTGCCACCAGGTGCGCCACCCATGCGAGGCTGTTCCAGTCTAGTAAGGTCGGCGTCCAAGATTGAGTCGATTCGAAGTACAGCGAGGAGTAAGAACTCATCTAATCCTATACTTGACTCCCGGGTTCCGAGCTCACTTCCGAATCTTATGTGTCACAGGCGGTTTAGTTCTTCACCCAAGTAATGTATAATTGATGTCTTCTCGTAATTCTTTGAGACGAGTTTAGACGGGCGTGCACCTAGTCCAAGCACCACATCATGTGTTAAATGTTAGGCGTGATGTTATAGATGTATGTGTCATCAGCTGGATGTAACCTAGCTCAGCCAGAGGGGTTGCGAGGTCGGCGCTAAACGCTAAAATCAGGCATCGCCTCTCGCCCCCATGCTAAACGGTTTAGACCACACGATAGATCCACAGACTGGATAACACATACTCAGTAAACTCTCCAACGCATGTGGTGATGAATTATTTACACCTAAAGCGATAATTTTGTGGAAATACAGTGGGTTGTGCACGCATACAGCCCCTGAGAACAGGGGCGCTGCTTCCACAAAAGCGCGCGCCCCTATTCCCATCTCCTCGCGCTCTTCCAGATCCACATCATACCTCTATCAACTCACTCTCTCGTTCTCACTCTATAAATGGCCCATGATACTGCTCCAGCCAAAGCCAAGACTGGCAAGACCCGCGCTCCCAAGACCGCCACGACCAACAAATGCCAGCATAGTAGCATCACTTACTGCCGGTAAGCGATGGGGTATAAGGAAGAATTGAAAGCAACGGTAGTAAGGTGAACCCAGCTACACAGGACATTGTTACCGCTATGTTCTTCAACCCCACAACCCAGACCAAGGTGATCAGCTGTCCGAAAAGACATAAATATCCTGATAAGAGCATAAGGAACCCTGGAAGCAATATAGATTTTGGTTAGACTTCTTATTACACGACTGGAATAACGATATTGTACGCACCATGCCACATGACAGGCTTCCAAGCTCTTCGGGCTCCGTAACACTTCAGCAAGTCGCCAGTATCTTCAAGAATAGCCATAGTGTCGAGAGAATCGAGTACGAACGCCCGTTGCGATGCGCAGAAGTGAATTTCTTGAGCTTATCTGTCTGCAGAAGTGAACTAAAGGCTGCACTGGTGCTAGAGAAAAATGTGAGGCAGTATGTAAAAACAAGCAGAGCGTGATCCCCAGAGCTCTCTCGGTCAAACCTTTCCGGGTGGAGATTGCTGGGAAAGAAAAGCAAAACGCTTTCGGTCACGGCAAAGAGTGCAAACTACCCAACAAATACTAGTATTTATGGCAGTTTTCATAAGTCGGAGCTGATCAAAAAAATAAACGCTGGGAGGCCAAAATCGGTATTCTAGCGAAATGTACGCAGATAAGGCTTCTATCCAGTAACAAGTGCACGTGAAGTAAGGAAGAAAAACTTCGCACATTTGTATAGGTATGAAATGGGGTGCATGATGAAATACACGCATATATCCCGCTAAAGTACTGTACAGTATTCCTAGCACGCCCACTCAGTATTGAGTGCTCAATAAGAAGAGGATGAGAAGAGTAAATAAGAAACAAGAATAACTTCAAATCATTCTTATATCGGCAACGAAACCGGAAACTTGACGCGGCCGAGTGGTTTGGTAAGTACATCGTCGACTTGTTCCTCGGTCAGGGTGTATTTCGGATTAACTTTACGGAGCTCAACCACTTCGCAAATGAAATGGTAGTTCACCCAAATGTGTTTTGTAATTTGATGGTTGACCAGGTTCCTGGCCAGTGCTATGCTCGATTGGTTATCTGTAAACAGAGTCGTTGGCCCATCGGGTCGGTAGTCCAACTCGGAGAGGAATTGTTGTAGCCAGATCAGTTCGCGTGTGGTACTCGCGGCCGCAATGTACTCGGGCTCGGTGCTCAAAAGTGAGACTGTAGGTTGTTTTCTTGACGACCAGGCCACTGCCCCTCCAGCCATGGTCAAGACCCCAGCAGTAGTTAATCAACTTAAGTTTCGATCGCCTGCGTAATCGGCATCGACGTACTCAGTGAGACTTGAGGGTTTAGATCGACTACGGACGATTCCTAAGTCTTTGGTACCTTGAACGTAGCGAAGGACTCGTTATTGCGCTGGGCGTAAACCTGGTAAATCATTGGTAGATCGCTGGTGACGGAATTGGCAGTGCGTTGGAGCATTGCGCCGTTTTGTTCGTCAGCTGTCTATGTACGACAGGCGGTGGACTGAAATAAAGCGCCTGACGAAGGTGGGAATCTTGTGACTATTGATGGTAACGGCGAATTGGGTGACTGGACATATTTGATATTGCTCTGGGTTATTAAACGCGGTAAATCACTGGTAGATCACCCGTGTATGGAGAAGACGGTTGGTTTGATGATCCATCCTGAAGCTGAAGAATTAGGACCACTGGCAGCGTGTTGGAGGTATGGTATCGGCCACGAGGCAGAAAATAGGGCGCATTACTGTAATTTGAAAATGTGCACTGCCAAGTCACGAACAAGCTGGTACGCGCCTGTTTGTCCGTGTTCCCATCCAGAAGACACACGCGGACAGCCGCTGCCAACTATGTCCGCGAGCGTATTGACCGCGCAGACAGCCGAGGAGCGAACTGTTTGCTCCTGTCCGTGCGGCGTAGCCTGGCGTAAGCTTAAGTGGCTGAGCAAGTCTATATCATGCCAACAAGATCGCTTGTGCCTGTCCGCATCTGTTTGCGCAACCCCCACAGGCGCGCACGCTTCTAGACAAACATTGCGCGAATGATGTAGCCAAACTTATTTTGATTGTACCAAATCGCGGATAAACACGTTCGAGAGGAAAACTTAGAAATGTGCCCATTACAGAGGCAAATGAGAATATGTATTTTCCAAAGCGCCGAAAATGGACTTGTTGGCATGATATAGACTTGCTCAGCCACTTAAGCTTACGCCAGGCTACGCCGCACGGACAGGAGCAAACAGTTCGCTCCTCGGCTGTCTGCGCGGTCAATACGCTCGCGGACATAGTTGGCAGCGGCTGTCCGCGTGTGTCTTCTGGATGGGAACACGGACAAACAGGCGCGTACCAGCTTGTTCGTGACTTGGCAGTGCACATTTTCAAATTACAGTAATGCGCCCTATTTTCTGCCTCGTGGCCGATACCATACCTCCAACACGCTGCCAGTGGTCCTTACCTGGGTCCCAAGCCTTCGCGGTGAGAGTACGAGGGGTGTGGGCGCTAATTCGAGTCGTTGTGGCTGTGAAAAAAGTTGCTTGTTGGTTGTTTGTTTTGGTGAGGCAGAAACAAGGGGCACGAAACTCTCACCGCTCGGCTTGGTACAATTTGCCAGTCAGGGGGGGGAGGATCTCGAGGCGCACCACTCCTGCGCAAACGAGTGTAGGAACTTGGTTTCTTGCGTGTAGATAAAAAGACATCGAAAAATCTACGTCACATTTTTGAAATCATTTTCGGCGCCGGAATAGATGCGCGCGACGCGGCGCGCGGCGGGATGTTTTCATAGGAAAACGGCTTAAGAGCCCAGCGCTTACCTGGCTCTGGGCTGAAGACCTTGGGCTGCGGTGAGCAAATGGTCGATTCTTCACCCCCTGCAGCCCCAAAATGTTCAGCGGCGACCTCGAAGACGCGCTTACGGAGGAGGAGATTCGGGCTCTACTAGATCAGGAGGTCGAAGAGGGGGAAGTGTCCTGGTATGTGCATATATTCATGTCTTTTTTGGGCAGTACATGAGCTAAATTTTAATTTTTTGGCTCTCAAGAAGCTGGGCGCCGCCTTAGACGACTTCGCGGACATGGAGCTCACCGCTGAGGACCTTGCTAGTGTCGACGCCGCCCAGGAGCCGGTTTCGATGCTTCGAAAGTGGCTCATAAAGGCGACCAAGGAAGCGACGGGCCACATGCCGTACCCGCAGCAAATTGACGTCGCGTGTACAGAATGATGCGGGCTTTCGGCCCGTGTACGCGATGACAAGGGAGCTGTGCCGGCCGCTGCCGCCCCACACGCCCATTCTCTCGGCGGCGGTGACGGCGAATAAGAAGGTGTAGACGTAAATCAAGGATATGCTCGCCTTCCGCGACGATCCCTGCGAGCTCATCCTGGGGAACCTGCGCTCAAACATTATCCACTCGATTCACTGGCTCAAGGGCGCGGAGTGTGCGGTGGACGAGTTACAGCAGTATATCTCCAAGACCGACTTGACGGAGACACTCATCTGTGTAGACTCCCGCGACCTTAACTCTTTGCGCAAGCACGTCAACCCTTCGGTTCGTAGGCAAATACAGCTCTACCACGCCTACCAGACAAATTTCCGTAAGGGCATTCTCGAGCAGGGGTTCAAAAGGGGTCTTTAAGCTCCTCATATGCACCGAGGCATTAACTATGGTGAGCTATTGATTAACAGCAAGACAATATTGTACTCATCATACATCAGAGCGCCGTTTTCCGCAATGTGAATCTCGTAATAAACTCCCTGACGCCGGATTCGGCGCGAACGTGGGCACAGCGGTCGGAAAGAGGCGCACGCGACAAGAGCATTGTGTGCCACACCATCATCAAGGTCCAACCGTCGACACGTCGCGGCCATAGACATTCCAAACCTGGGCCGCCCTGAGTGAAGCAGCGAGTCCCAGCGTGGCGTGGATAACGGCGCAGCCTCCATCGAGGACCACGAGTGGGAGGCGGAAGCCGGGTCGCGCCCGGAGCAAACGCTGAGAATGCGAGAGGTGCTGGCAATTTGGGTGCAGACGAGATTGTGGGCGACGTTGACAAGGATGTGGCCGCAAATGCAGATATGGTCGTGGACGAGAGAGATAGAGAGAGTCAAGAGAACGAGGGAGATGTCACGATTGAGAATAATGATGGCGCCGTTCAGCTTTCATGTAGCTAAAGACCTTAGAACAGTTTCAATACGCACTCGAGGCCTTCGGGACGCCCGCCGCAGGCATTTGCTCGTCGTCGGAGTCGATTCTGGAGCCGAGGTCGCCAGGAAAACTAGTCTGCAACGTCGTAAAGTGAAGCCTCGTCGTTGAGCTCCAGATCTAGCGGTCGCAGGTGAGGGAGGGAGCGAGAGTGGCAAGGAATCGGGGCTAGGAGACGTTTGGAGGCGCTCTAAGCGCCGGGCTCTAAGCGAATATTTCTCGATCGACTATGCACGAAGTCGACTTTGTGCGCCGAACCGCGCCCCCAACGCTGCAGAACTTCGCAAACGAGCTGCACCATGCGAAAGAGCGACATCGAAATAGGAGGAATACATACTTATTTTGGTTAAAATACCGTATGGAGGTGTCGAACAATGGGTCGACTTCCTCTACGTTTGGCCGGCAAATTGTACCAAGCCGAGCGGTGAGTGTCTTGTTGCCCGTTTTTCTGCCACCTCAAACCAAACAGCCGTCCACCACAATTTTCACAGCCACCACCCACCACATATATCGACACCCACCGCTCGGCTTGGTTCCAGGTAAGTGGTCCTAATTCTTCAGCTTCAGGATGGATCATCAAACCAACCGTCTTCTCCATACACGGGTGATCTACCAGTGATTTACCGCGTTTAATAACCCAGAGCAATATCAAATATGTCCAGTCACCCAATTCGCCGTTACCATCAATAGTCACAAGATTCCCACCTTCGTCAGGCGCTTTATTTCAGTCCACCGCCTGTCGTACATAGACAGCTGACGAACAAAACGGCGTAATGCACCTCTTGGCACCTCTTGGCACCTCTAGTGCATCATGGCAAAGCTCGGTAGGAGTCTGTGCAGTTTCGTCAGGAAAAACCCCGGGAGTAAATTTGATGTTATTTACCATTATTTACTCATTTTCCCCATTTTCTATCCCCCCC
>WSTJ01000281.1:0-30772 GCA_019623705.1 Ceratobasidium sp. 428 | reverse complement strand
AAGACCATCGTCACTTCCATGGCCGCCGTACTCACCATCACCATGTCCCTCCGCATCGTCCTCTCCGTCCGCGGCTCTCTCCAAGCCGGCGGTGCATACTCTGGCACAACCTCCTCGGGCGTCTCCCGCTCGCACCCGTCCAACAGCGGCGCGATCCCCGGCTCCAACTCTGGCCCGCATATCATCTCGACTCGCGCGACACACCCGGTCGTGAACATCCAGACCGAGCGTCACCACACCGTCTCGGGCGGCGGAACGCCTACCAAGACCAATAGTGCCGGTGGAGTGGGAACCGGTCGTCAGACGTATACGCTCGACGAGATGCGCGGTCAACGTGATTGGCAGGACGATGCTGTGAGCAATGCGAGTGGGCCGGACTACGTCAAGGGTGGCGAGATTAGTGATTATGGTGTGCCGGAGGATAAGCAGAATGCGTTGGGCAGTGAGGAGGATGTGACGCATTCGACAACCGGTGGAGTCAAGGTCAAGGTCGACCGCGAGGTGGATTATCGACGGGATATGTAAGATAGAGGCGTGGTTGGAGGTGTGGTGGTGATGTGTATTTCGCGTGATCTTTCCTTATTTCGTCGGATCGAGTACAAAACATCTCTTTCTTGTTTATCCTCTCCCTATTCTTTCTTGTGTTCACTATTTCTTCTTGTGCGTCTGGGTTTGGAGTAACTTACTGTGATTGTAAGTGTAAATGTTGGACTTGGAATAAAATTGTCACTCAATTAACTTGGGCGCGTCAGCCTCGCGCGAACCGATGGTCTGTTTGGTGGCGCGTCAGATCCTCGGAGAAACCACGACCAACCAGTACGTAATAACTCGCCACCAAGTCAAATGAGCGTTTAGCTCTCGGCCACCAGCCCTGCAAAGTTTAACCGACCGCGAAACTCGACCTCTAAGCTCGTTTGGTATCTTATCACCCCCTGCGATGATCGAATCCAGTCCATATATGATTTTGCCCTGTTCCTTGGCGTTGAAATTGGCATGACGCCCCTGCAGCCAACTCAAGCCCCTGGACATTTAACACACAACATCCATGGCAAAATTCCTCGCCGGCTGATGTGAATACAAAAACTCGGCAGTGCCTGGTGCCGACGATTATCGAACATGGCTCGTGCGACGGGCCGGAGTGGAATTTGTGGAGCCTTGGACCTTGACCGGGCTGGAATTTTTGTTTTTGATGTCGCTGTGCCTGGATAGATGTGTGGCGTGTTCTGTGATCGGTCTGGGCGTCCGTGCGTTTACCCCACGTTTGGTATGTGTGTTAGTTCTTTCGGCAGGCTTTGTTGATTTATTTTGGCTCGTCAGCTGGGCGACTTATTGTTGTCATCTCTTCCTGTCAATTGTGCCATGAAGATCAAGCGTAGGACACACTTCGATTCACCAGGCCAGGTCGAAGGATATATAACTCGGCTTGGATTGTTTGTTAATGGTTATAACGGATCCGCTAAAGTGTTTATCATATCTGCCTTATTGGTGGACATCCTTTCGTGCTATCAAGGGTTTTGCTAGATCATGCCTCCTGGTCTAATCTGAGCCTTTGCGATCAAGGATCCTACAGCTTGCAGCTCGTGGCTTATACCAACACATCGCTAGGGATACTTACGAATTTTCTCAAATAACCTCAACAATGAGCTAATTGATCCAATCAAGTAAAGCGTATTAATTGGATATGGTGCAAGGTACGATACTTCCAACCACCCCGATGTCGTTTTCGTCGAGAGCCTGGTTCTAGGTGAGCTTCAATGCTTTTGGGTCTAATTTTGGGTCTCACGACATTACGTGGGCAGGGTTGGCGGCTCGGCTTGCAACCACGACCCATATCGATTTGTGGGGTAGGTCTTTACCATCAGCTCGCCCTTGTGTCTGGGGAAATCGTCTGTTCTACTACCTTCGCACCTGACCGGGGAAGGACCATGGCAAACTTCAACTGCATCGTCGAATTCTTGATTTCTAGTCCGTCTGAGCATAGCCTAAATCGCTATTCCTGTTATTTAGGTGGATTCGACATCTCAGTCTTATGTCTTCCATATATCTATCCCGCAGTTATTCTGGTAATATGGTCTGTTGCTGGGGCTTATAAGCGGGCAAGTGAGAAGGTAGGCCCACCACGTTCTCCCTGTGTGTGCCCCGTTTATACTGATTTGACTCTAGGCGTTTTGGCCCCTGTTACCTTGCGGCCGCAGCTGGAGACTTTCACTTCTGGTCGAACTAAATGACTATGAATGATATAATGGGGGACCCGAACTATTTTATGATTTGAATCGTTTGGCTCCTGTGCTTATTTGATTCGGGTTGATGGGCTTACAACTGGGCCGCGGCTGGCACGGCCAGTTAGCCCTTCGCCAAGCCAAACGGCGGCCGTCTGCTATTCTTACACTTGGCATACTGAATAGTCCTCCGCGGACTCCGGTCAAAAAGGAGTGTTATGTCCGAGGAAGCCCCTATCTCGCTCGAACTTTTCGCCGTTGGGAGAAACTCCTAGTGGCCAAGTGATGTCAAAGCCAACGTCACAGGGGTACACACAACCTTCATGCGAGCTATCAGTCAGACTTTTCCATGCTCGGGGCCTGTTGCGCGAGGTCGAGAGCGTCGCGACCACGCGACTACGATGAACTGGAGAACATGGTCGGGGGGAGGAATCCCCCAGAACCGGATGCATATACACGGACTATATACAGACGGAAACACACGTGATATAGCCCCTGTCCGGCGGCTCCGCCGCCCAACAGGGCCGTCGCCGCATGGAGAGATTGTATACCCAACGTGCCACCTGAAGCTTCCCCAGCCGCGGAAGCACCGCTATCACAGTGAAACATTACCCAGGTAACGTTACGGGGGGCAACCAGCTAACGTAAATGCGTACCTGGCGCAGGTAGGTAAACGTCGGAGCTAAAGTTTAGGTGCGAGCTTCCGAGTTAGGTGTACAGGATTTTTTAGTGGGGTCCAACAGGTAGTCCTCAGAATGTATATTAAGTCAATGAGATTTAGCTGTATTTCATCGCTAAAATACCGCTATTTTCGTGTTAAGTATCTTCTCTATAGAAATTGCCCCATAGAGCGTCAGAACATATCCGGCGGCTCTACTAGAGCTGTCTCCTTCTACACTGACAATGTGAATGCGTTGTTAGTTGCAGATGGCTTGATCGAACCCGCTACCGCGTCAACAAGACTGCTTATGCCGTTAGATGGTTTGAACGCGCTCGAAGAGCTTCCTATACCTGAGCCGTTTGGTGCGGGATGGACGAAGAGATTAGGGTGAGGGATTTGTTGGTCGCTCCATTGGCGAGGCTCGAGTCGGCTGCTTTGGCCACGTCTGTCAGATCCTCTCGGTGATAAGGTGCTTAAGTCAAGAGTATGTCCCTGATGGACAGTGACTAGAGGATATGAGAGAAGATAGAATTGACGAGGAGGTCAAGTTCTTGGTCTGTTACCTCGAACTTGACCTTGGTTATATACAACTGGGAACACAGCCTTGTATCTACGTGAACAAACGGAGAAGCGAACCGAGTCATACAGGTATTTGATATGAGAGTTGAAATACAGGATGACTAATCGTTCTGGAAGGTTCTATGATCACGTGACTTCTGACTAAGGAACCCTGATGATAAAAGATTACAAAGGTGATAACTAAGCTTGTGACCAATGTTCCATAAAAGGAAAGTATATCAGAAAAATATCATAAAATCCTAAATATATTTGTGGAAGAGTGTCAAGTCATGACAACGTCAGTACGTCAGGAAAAACCCCGAAATCAAATTTACCGCCTCAGAGACAAACCGGGCTGCTAAACGTCTGTTTGCCCGAGGGCTGTGCCCATTTCCCTTGCGTTTACCTCGAGGATGTGTCAGTCTGTGTGTGTTTACCCCTCCGGATCTTTCGTTATACCGGCGGTGGTAAATCTGTTGTTAGATGGTGAAAACGAGGGCAAATCACACGGGAAGTGGCCAAAATGATGGCAAATTGCACATATATGAGGGCGAATGCAGGTAAATTACACATAGTATCTGTGCCATTTAGAATAGTGTTTTTGCATGAAAATGTCGGCCTTTTATCAGTTTTATAGTGTCAAGACCCTCTTCGACGATGGTGATAAAGACTAAAAGGTAGTCAAGTAAGAAGTATGCCCAGATGGCAGTGACTTAGTGGATATGAGAAGAGGTGAATAGAATTGACGAGGAGGTCAAGTTCTTGGTCTGTAACCTCGAACTTGCCCTTGGTTATATACTACAGGGAACACAGCCTTGTATCTACGCGTACAAACCGAGAAGTTAACCGAGTCATACAGGTATTTGATATGAGAGTTGAAATACAAGATGACTAATCGTTCTGGAAGATTCTCTGATCACGTGATACCTGACTAAGGAACCCTGATGACAAAGGATGATAAAGGTGATAACTAAGCTTATGACAAATGTTGCGTAAAAGGAAAGTATATCAGGAAAATATAATAAAATCTGGAATATATTCTGGGAAGCGTGTCAAGTCATGACATATAGTTCACTACAAACGGCACTCAACTGTAGAAGTTGTAACAATGAGACAAAATATATGATTAGTTAGTTCATATGTACATGTAAATCGAAGACACAGAAGAGTAGGAACAAGCTCATGAAGGACGGGAATAATTGACCACCCGTAACCATCCTTGTAAGGCTGAAATGCGAATCCTTCGCAGGCAACGGTCCGGATAATGAGTGCGATGAACGAAGAGATCGAGGACGGGAGCGAGACCGGTGTGACCGTGAGTGTCATCATCGTAGGTGAGGACGAGAACGAGCCCGAGGACGTGTGTATGACTGACTCGTGGGTCGAGTTAAGCAACGAGCCTGCCCCTTCTTCTCCTGTTTTGGTTGAGTCGAGTTAGAGTCACGCGAGGGCGGGAGTGGACGAGAGGGAGTGGAGCATGATCGATGAGGGTGAGTGTCGCGTTGCCGCCTAGTTTCATTCGACCTTGATGCCATGTGGTTCTATGCGATTCCTATACCCCTCTTTGCCTTTCTCTCTCTCTCCTATGCCTATCTTTTTCTCCTATTATCCGTCCTGGATCGTAGCCAGCCGAGCTTCAGCAGCCTCTGCATGCGTCCCAGCAAAAACAAGTGTCGCACTCGAGTTGGGCCGCACAGAGAGCAAGGCCATGCGTATGCCAGCGTGTGCAACGTAGGTACGTAGTTGGTCCACTAGGTCAACACGCTGGCTTAGCACATTGGCCAGGGCCGCCGGACGCGACAGCTCCCGCGCGCTTTGTTTCAGGCGCAGGCGGGACAGATCGTTCCCTGTTGAGCACGAGTGGCGTTCCATCTGGTGGTAGGGGCATAGGCGGGGCAGCGCTGGGGATAGGCCGCTGGGGGTAGCAGCGATATGAGAAGCTGGCGTTTGCGCCGTTGGGAAGTGATCTGGGTGTATAGTCGGGCGGGAGTCGAGCGACACATGAGTGACATGAGGAGCGGCGCCTCCCTCGCCGCGGGCTGGGCGGGTGTGCGACTAGGACTGGTGCGGCCGAGGCTCATGTGGGCGGTGGGACTCGCCGCGGGCAGCGGTGTCGTCTTGGGTTTTGCTGTTAGGCGTGGCGTTAGCAGTAGTCGTGGTGAGTGAGGCGTGTGGGTGGGGGCGAAAACGGGCGTACCTGCAAACCCCGGCTGTTCGTCATACCTTGGGTGTCGCTAACTATTTTACCAGCACCATACTGCCCACAAGAAGAGCCGAGTTGTTAGAACAGCCAGGAGAAGAAGAACAACGAGACGAACTTGTGTCGCGTGGGCCTTGGCGTCTAGACAGAGGGAGAAAAACGAAGCCAAAAATCATATAAAGACTGGGAGAGGGTACAGTAGATCAGGGCACGTGACTGGAGAAATTTAGTTCCGATAGATAGAAATCCAATCAAGCAGTTGCCATTGACCGTTTTTCTGCCTCACTCGACCGCGACCCCCCCTTTAGCACCCCATCCACTACGCACACCTTGCAAACAACACTCGCTCAAAACTTTGTCGCCGCTTCCTGGAGCTACCACACTCATAATATCGACTGACCAGAAGATTACAGCTCCCTGCGCCGCTCAGCGCCCCGGTCCTACCTTTCGACACCTCGGGCGACAGCTAACACCAGGTGAGCTACTCACTACCTGTGCTTGTGCACAACTAGCGCTAACAATTCCCCCCCTGTCTTTCGTGTCTTGCTGTTCCCGCCTCACTAAACGTCGCTTCCACCGCGCTCACTCGCTGCCTTGCGACTAAATTTTTAGGGCTCTCGCTACGAATTGACACATCGATGTGAACAGTGAGTAACTAAGCTCTCGTCTCGCCTGCCACTAACGTTCACGCACCACACTCTGCCTTGCCTGATGTACAGTAATTAACGTAGCCCTGGCCTGTCATCGCCGCTGCGGTTGTATTGCCACCCGCCGTACTGCTATCAACGCTGTGCTCGTTCAAATAGGCGCCGAATTCCGCCTCCACCACCAACTTACCGGCCCTCGGTGCTGGCTGGGATACGCGGTGGGCAAATACACAACGAGGCTTGTACAGCACTAACCCACCATTGCACCCACCCCCCATTGTGCGCTTTGCCTCTCTGGGCATTTCAGCTTAGTCTACCCACTTCCCATCGTCTCTCCTCGTCTCGCAACCCATGAAGAGCGTCTACAACACCTGCTACTTTACCATCGGCGCTACCAAACCGGCTGACTATGGGCATATTTGGGTATATGGTTTAGTTTAGATGATGCGCCTCACGTTTTTTCACGGGTAACATTGTAAAATCATTGTTTGACACCAATAGAACTAAAATGAAACCAATTGCACCTTGGCAAGGTATATAGATGACTACTGCCTCCGCTTTTACATATTTTTACCTATCCACAGCGCAAATCTACCGATTGGAGCGCGAATTTGCTCCTTGGGAGGTGAATTTACCCATTTGAGGGTAAATTTGCTCCTCGAGAAGTAAATTTGCCAGTCCAATATGAAAACTTACCTCGAAAGAGGTAAATATGGGGTAATTGACCCGATAATAAGGAGAATTTGAACTATAGGAGTTCAAATAACAGCCGCTAAACCTATAAGGAAAAGTAAACTGGGTAAACGAGTATATATCAATAAATTACAGTAAATTTGAACCCAGGGTTTTTCCTGACGTATATTGATGTACAAATCGACTTGAGGTAGTTGTTCAGAGTCAAATCGACCCTGGTCGATTCTCTGTTGACTGGTGGGAGTTGTATCGACTGGCGTATGTTTCTAGACGACTCGAGTATATTATCTTGTTTGTTTTGTTCTGTTATGTTGTGCTTGTGTATTCGCTCTGCTATAGCTATACAATATATTTTGTATATAGTTCTATAGAGGGAAACCTTGTTTTCATATATATAGCGTAGCGCATACAGCTTACATAATTGTGGAACACAGAGTCACTATCAAGGATACGCATTGAAATGACAAGTTCGAGTTGTTGTGGAGTGGTCCGGTCCAGCCCGCTCCTGCCCCTGAGCCCCTATTGGGGATGTTGTCAGAGGTCCTCAGAAATAGATGATATAAGAAGTAAAGGGTATGAGCACGAGATGGCTCAGTGACCAGAGGATATAAGAAGAACTATGAATTGACGAGGAGGTCAAGTTCTTGGTCTGTAACCTCAAACTTGCCCTTGGTTATATACAACAGAGTGCACAGCCTTGTATCTACGTGTACAAAGAACGAGTCATAACTAATTTGATATCAGATGTGAAATGAGAAGCATTAGTCAGACTTCTGGAACATTCTGTGATCACGTGACATATGACTAAGAGACCCTGATGACCAAGATTACTAATAATGAGTAAGGTTATGACAAATGTTCCATATAAGGGAAGTATATCAGAAAATATTATAAAATCCTAAATATATTCTGGGAAGCGTGTCAAGTCATGACACTACCCCCCGTCTAGACCTGAGGGTCCCTCTGAGCTTGTTTGTTTTCTTGGTGAAATTTGAGCAAAGTTTCTTGTGCATTGACTAGGTGTTCATCAGGTTCCCAGGTGTTGTCTGCTGGACCATAAGCCTTCCATTTGATTAGGTATTTGACTACACCTCTGACCCTCTTGGAGTTAAGAACATTTTCTACCTCGAACTCCTCTTCCCCTTCAGGTGTAATAACAGGAGGGAGTGGTACCAATTCTCGTTGATAAGGGTCGTCTTGTTTTAGGAGTATCTTTGAGACGTGGAAGACAGGATGTGACACTTATGCCTATTCTAGCCCAGAGCGTAACCAATACGTAATCAATGTTCTGGACGGAAGGAGTCTTTACTTTGATATGGAACAAAGGCATCTGCACGGTTTCCCTAAAATGTAGTCATGTAATGTTGCTACGTGACTAATGCATTTATCTATCGCTCTGTAACCCTGTGGGACCTTTGCTCTAAGCCCTCCGTCTTCTTATTGGCTTAGAATAGGAGTAACACCATCGTTGCTATGGTCCGATATCTCTTGGTTACAACATCGTACCATGACACCACCTTATCTAGGTTACCGTTGCTGACACCACTGGTACCTAGTAACGCATCGTTCCACTTCTATAGTTAGATCGTTTCCCTTAGTTACTTAGTTACCGTTGCCTCATATCATGTTCTCTATAGTTACTGTGGTCTGAGCGTTGTTATTGTTGTCTCTGAGTCATGTACGCACAGACCGTCTCCCTGTAGTATATAAGGAGCCCCTTAAGGGCGTTGTGAATGCATCCTTCATTTTACCTTTTACTTGCCACTTACCAGTGAGACCAGACTTCATCAGGAAAACTGGGTCAGAATCATTAACCGTAATTAATTGTAATTATGCCTAATTTACCGGTTATGGGGATTCACGACTCCCCCCCTTTCGTTAGACAAAGTTTAGAGGGGGATGTTCTCAATTTAGCTCAATTTACCCAAATTTACTGTAATTACGGCCCAATTTAGATTTGCTAGAACCTCCTGCTTTTTCACCTTTTGGCTACTAGCAGCTACTATGGTAGCGTGGGAGTCCATCTGGGGGGTTTCTAGCCCCTCAGGTGCTGGTTTACTGAATTTATGTGAATTTAGTTGAATTTATCTGGATTTACTGAATTTACCAAAATTTAGTCAATTATGCAAAATTGTGAACCCTAGGTCGTAATGATAATTCCAAGTTTTCCTGATGTTGAGCCCAGCTTGTCTACCTTGTGCCATAGTAGTCTTAATAGATACTATTGCGCCTTATAGCTATAGTGACCGACTACCTTAGTTAGGTTTAGATAGTTCCCACTTGTAGCGTCACTAGGTTTCCAGGCCGAGGATCCAGCATTCCCGGATAAGCCCAACGTATCATAGCACGCTCCGTGAGAACACTTCCCTTTACTAAGGAACATCGGCGCTTCGCCTTAAGAGCGCGCTACCCAAGTTAGACGGACTCGACTCAGTCTCGTCCCATTAGTACTGTTACTGTTACAATCTTATTACGACTCCGTGACCGGGCACTACTTAACTGCAGTGTACGCTTGAGATAACGAACCCTGCCTTACTGAGCTACTCGAGACCAGTCAAGATAGCTTCACGTTACCTGTCAGTGACTCTCGGCCACTACACATTAGCTTGGCTTATTGTCATCTTGCCAGCTAGAGAGTTACTACCGCGTAACACAGGATGTACTTTCATTGTGTGGGGTAGTTTCAGTTTGAAAGCATGTGTCCCTATCTTTTCAAGCACTTGAAATGGTCCTAGTCGTTTAGCCGCCAGCTTCTTTGAAGGTCGGTGTCAGAGTCCTCTCGATAGGGATGGTGATATGAGTAAAGGTATGGGCGACTGATAGCCCAGTGACCAAAGGGATATGAGAAAGAACTATATTTGACGAGGAGGTCAAGTTCTTGGTCTGTAACCTCGAACTTGCCCTTGGTTAAATACAACTCAGAGCACAGCCTTGTATCTACGTGTACAAAGAACGAGTCATGCCTAATTTGATATCAGATATGAAATGAGAAGCTGTCATGACTTGACACGCTTCCAATATTATATTCTCAATTTATTATATTTTTCTAACATACATACCTTTTATGGAACATTAGTAATGTTTTGTCATATCTTTGTCATCAGGGTTCATTAGTCAGAAGTCACGTGACCATAGAATATTCTAGAAGTCTTTGTCATCTCGTATTTCACATCTCATATCAAATACGTGTATGACTCAGTTCGCTTCTCAGTTTGTACACGTAGATACAAGGCTGTGTTCTCCGGTGTATATAGCCAAGGGCAAGTTCGAGGTTACAGACCAAGAACTTGACCTCCTCGTCAATTACAGTTCTATCTTATATCCCTTGGTCACTGAGGCATCTCGTCCTCATACCCTTCACTATCATCTATCACATCATCTAGAACTCTGACAGAAGCATTAGTCAGACTTCTGGAACATTCTAGGATCACGTGACATATGACTAAGAGACCCTGATGACAAAGATTAGATAAGAGATGACACATCCATATAACTGTTCCATAAAAGGTATGTGTCTGAATAAAATATATAAAATCAAGATAATATTTCTGGAGACGTGTCAAGTCATGACACTACCCCCTGTCTAGACCTGAGGGTCCCTCTGAGCACGCTTGTTTTTATTGTGGAACTTTACCAGTGCATCCTTAGCGTTGACCAAGTGTTCGTAGGGTTCCCAAGTGTTATCGGCCGGACCGTATCCTTTCCATTTGATTAGGTATTTAACAATACCCCTGACTTTCTTCGAGTTGAGAACTGTCTCTACTTCAAATTCTTCTTCACCTTCCGGAGTGATGATAGGCGGGAGTGGGACTGGCTCTCTTTCGTAAGGATCGTCTTGTTTTAACAGTACTTTGGAAACGTGGAATACGGGATGCACTTTCATAGTATGAGGAAGTTTCAACTTGAAAGCGTGTGTTCCAATCTTTTCCAGTACTTGGAAAGGTCCTAGGCGTTTGGCAGCGAGCTTCTTGGACGGCCTATCTGTCTGTATGTCATGGCTATCAATGAAGACCTTATCTCCAACGTTAATTTTGACTGGCGCCTTATGTTTACAATCGTAAAATTCCTTTATTTTCTGATTAGAAGTTTCTAGGGCGGCACGTAGTTCGTCGAAGCTGTCTTTTAACCAGTCTGCCCTTTCGTCTGCTGCTGGTATGTCCTTTGTATCTGTATCCCCTATGGCAAACTGGGGGTGGAAACCGTAGCATGCGTAGAAGGGTGTTTTACCAGTAGATGCCTGTACTCCGTTGTTGTAGGAGAATTCTGCCATGGGTAAGAGGGAAACCCAATTGTCCTGTCTGTGAGACACATAATGCCTGAGAAAACTTTCCACTACTTGATTTGCTCTTTCTGATTGTCCATCTGTTTGTGGACAATACGCAGTAGAGAAAGAAGGTTTAATATCTAGGCGTTTGTATAGTTGTCGCAGGAACTTAGAGTTGAAGTTGGGTCCTCTGTCCGAAATGGTCTTCTTGGGTAAGCCATGGAGTTTCCATACGTAAGTGACAAATAAATTGGCAACGTCAATGGCGGATGCGTTGGACGTAGTTGGTATGAAATGGACCATCTTGGATAATTGGTCGACTACTGTGAGGATCGCGTCGAACCCTTCTGATTCAGGAAGTTGTGTTATCAAGTCGTATGTGATTTCTTCCCATGGCCTGAGCGGTAGTTCAATGGGGTTCAGGAGGCCAGCGGGTACTTGGCTACTGTGTTTATTCCGTATACAGGATTCACAGTGGCTGACATATTCGTTGACCGACTGCTTCATGGATGACCAGATATATTTCCTGGAGACGAGTTCGTAGGTCCTGAACTGTCCTGGGTGACCTGCAGCTATGTTGTCATGTCTGCTTTCTAGGATCAACTTCCTGAGTTCCTTATCGTTAGGCACATAAATTTTGCCCTTGAATCTCAAGAATCCGTCATCCCATTCCCAGTCTTTGACCTTTTTGTTGTCTCTAAGTGCTGTAATAACTTTTGACAGGCGTGGGTCTTCTAGAACTCCGTCCTTGATCTGTTGATCCAAATCGTGATCAGGTGTTATTGCTGCAATGAACAGATCTGGTGGCAGCAAAACAGAGTTTTCACCCCCCCTTCAGGGCGGTGCTCCTCCTTACGAGATAGAATGTCTGCTCTCTTGTTTTGAGCGCCTGGACGATACAGAATCTGAAAGTTAAAGTCCGCTAAAAAGTTTGGCCAACGTGCTAGACAACCGCGTAGTTCCTTTGTGGTTTGGAAGTAACCCAAGTTCTTATGATCTGACAAAACTTGTATGGGTAGTTCCGTTCCTTCCAGTAGATGACGCCATTCCTTGAAACATTTAATGACCGCTAACAGCTCTTTATTATAGATATTGTAATTTCTCTTGGCTGGTGACGAGGATTTCGACAAAAATGCGATGGGATGCATTTTTCCGTCATCAGCAATTTGAGAAAGTACTCCCCCTACCGCGTAGTCAGATGCGTCCGTCTCCAGGTAGAACTGTTTGGCTGGATCAGGTTGAATCAATAATGGCGCCGATTTGAGTGCCTGTTTAAGTGATTTGTAGGCTTCTTGAGCATCTTTATCCCAGTTCCAGGCAGTATCTTTACGCAGTAGGTTGAATAGAGCGCGAGCTTTGCCAGAATAGTTAGGTATGAATTTACGATAAAAATTCATAAAGTCAAGGAATTCTTGTAGTGATTTGACGTTGTGGGGGACCTTCCAGTCCACTGCCTTTGTGACTTTTTCTTGATCCACCCGGACACCTTCTGGCGACACAATGAGTCCCAGATAATCGATTTCGGTCACGTCAAAGAAGCATTTTTCCAGGTTACAGTATAGATTATGCTTCTTTAAACGGGATAAGACTTCTTTGACATGACCAGTATGGTCCCTTGGGTCTTTTGAGAAAATTAAGATGTCGTCAAGGTATACAATCACAAAGACGTCTAGGATGTCGCGGAGTATATCATTCATGAAGTGCTGGAAGGTGGCGGGGGCATTGGTGAGACCGAAAGGCATGACCAAGTATTCGAGTAACCCATATTTTATCTTAAAGGCTGTCTTCCACTCATCTCCTTTGCAAATGCGTACAAGGTTATATCCCCATTTAAGATCCAGTTTTGTGAAGATTTTGGCCCCACGGAGTTTTTCAATGAGATCGTTGGTTTGGGGGAGCGGATAGACATTTTTCACAGTCATGTCATTCAACCGACGGTAGTCGATGCACATCCTAAGTTTTCCATTTTTCTTCTTAACAAATATAACCGGAGAAGCCGTGGGAGACTTTGAAGGACGAATTAAACCGTGTTCAAGTTGCCGTTGTATTGTTGACCTCATTTCTTCATCTTCTTTGACTCCAACGCTATAGATGGGACCGTGTCTTGGTCGAGCGTCTGGCTTGAGGTCGATTTGGATATTGTAAGGCCGGTGCAGAGGGAGAGGACTTGTTTCTTCCTCTGCGAATACCTTATTGAATTCTTCGTAGTTTGTAGGAAGTTCCGTGGTAGAGGCGAGTTCAATTTCTGGAGTGTGTCCAGAGAATATGGTGTGTGCTGTGTGAAGGCAGTTTTTGGTACAGAATTTGGAATTAAAGGACACACTTTTGTCCTTGAAATTGATGGTAGGATTATGCACGCTTAACCAGGACATACCCAGCACTAAGTTGTGTTTACCGACGTCGACTACGTAGGCGCTAAGGACTTCGTTATGTCCAAAGATTTCAAGGTTAAGGGCACAGTATTCAGTGACTTGCCCAGATGCAATGTCGCGTCCAGCGATGACGCAGAGTTTCTTAGGTGTTTTCAGTTTTCTAGTAGGTATTTTAAATTTGTTGACAAGGCGTCGATTAATAAAAGTGGAAGTAGCGCCTGAGTCTAGCATTGCCCAGCCATGGAATCCTTTCATGGTATATGCAGTTTTTTGGTCAGGAGTGGTCTCAAGTGGGTGCGCACGGAAGTAGAGTAAAAGCTGTGATATATTTCCCAGACTCATACATTCCAATTCTTCTGTATTATTGTTGTTGTGCGTGTTCACTTTGTTCAAGATTTCGCCCAAAACAGACCTCCTGGTTCTGTTCAGGCGTCGTCTTTTTCCGACCCCTCATCTTCCGATTCCACCTTTTCTACTGATGCCTCATAACCCGACATAGGTCTACTTGGGCAATCCTTGGCCATATGACCTTTGCCTTGACAACGGTTGCAGGTTATCACCGATTTCCCTTTTCCTGCGCTATCAACATCCATCGGGCCTGGGCCTCTGGAGGTTCCTGGGGTTGGCGCAGGTCGTGTATCTTTTTTAAGGGAGTCAAAAGTCATTTTGACTTTGTTGTTTTGTCCATCCCATTTGACCCATGGGGCGTTAAATCCTTTAGCGTTCTTCGCAATCTTGGTGACTTGTCCGCGCGTGGCACGTCCGTCTGTCCCAATAGTGAATACACGATCTCCTTTGGCTAAAAGGGTTTTTGTTGCCGTGGTTTGGGTAGTAGTGGTAGTAGTGGTTTTAGCCGTTGAGGTAGACGGTGCCGGGTTGTGCTTGGGTTTTTCCGTTTTAGCAAATTGCTGAATGTGCTTATCGATAAGTAGTGCACGTTCAGCCACTTGATTAAACATTGTTGTTCCAGCGGGGTCAAAGCTTTGGGCTAGCATACTTTGTTTGACTTCCATGGAAAAGGAGTCATAGAACATATCACGTAGTGTGATATTGTTATAGCCCAGATAAGCTGACAACCGTTGAAACTTGGTAAGATAATCTTGAACTGTGCCTTTTTGGTGCAGTTTCTTTAATTCTTGTCTGTGGTCATCTCCTTTGTTAAGTTGACCGTAGCGGGCGTTCATCTCTCTCCAAAATAGTTGGGTATCGTGCAACCATAACACAACCTGGTTACCTAACATGTCTACTTCCAAATACGACTGGACCCATTGACGGGCTGACCCAGAAAGATAAGAAATAATGAACGCAATCTTAGCGTCCTCTCCGTGGTTTGGCATATTGGTGTCCATAAATAATCGGCAAGAAGTCATGAACTTTTGTAGTTCTTCTCGTTTTGAACCATCAAATTTGTCAGGTTTAGCCATTTTGACTTGTCCAACAGGAGCTACTGGAGGTACTGGGGGCGGTGGAGGTGGCGGTTGCTGTTGTCCGCCTTGTGGTTGTCCCCCAACCGGAGGAGGTAGATTTTGATTGGTAATGATTGTGTTTACTAAGGCTTCTATGCCTACTACACGGTTGAAGGTATTTGTAACATCCACACCGGCTAAGTTCAATTGTTGATCAAAATGGTTTCGATCAGTCGTCATCTGTGTTTCTAAGTCCTGTATTTCCGTTCTAGCTACAGCCAAATTTCCCCTGATATCATGTACTGCTACTACCACATTGATCATGGCGTTGCATAACCATGCGACCTGCTCCCCCATCGACATATCTCCGAAGTTGGGAGGAGGAGGGGCCGCCATTGTCTTCTCTTTTCCTTTTTAGTGTGTTTAGGTAAGAGGGCACTACAGCTTCTACTTCTTGGTAGATCAGAGGCTCCTCTGTGTATAGATGCTCCCACTTCTGATACCACAATAACCTTGCCAAATTCAAAGCCCTTTTTTTATAAAGGCTGGTGAAGGTATTTGGCAAATCGATCAGATATAACCCAATATTTCCGTTGGGTTTAATTGTCCACCCAATATGGGGTAGAATGGCCCGATCGAGTTGCGAAGTTTGTGGTTCGGGGTATCTTAAAGCTGGTAGAGGTGCCGATTGGGGTGGAGGCGTGGCAATCAGAGGTTCGGTGCGGACGTTGAGTGGAGGTAACACTAAAAAAAGAAAAGGATTGGTAACGATAGATGGCTAACAATGCTTGGCTTGACAAACTATTTATAGCTGGCTTCTTGGGTTGAACCAGATATGGATGGTTTCAAAAGCTTTAGGCTTGGGGCAGTAGGGACACTTAAGAGTGTTAGATCCGTTGTTTGGTCTAGAGCAAATATTACAAGAAGGAGATCCGGGTGCGGTTACTAAGCACTGTTGTGCTTGGTTGCGGAGTTGTTGAGGTTTGACTTTGATTATTTTTGTGGATGATTCAACTGGTCCACCTGCAAAAACCTCTGCGCGGGAGTAGGTTTTCCAGCAACGTCTGCCGGGGTGATACCAAGCGCAGTTGGAACACCGTTCCCAAGGTTTGAATGCCTGTTCAGCCAGGACTTATACGTGCGTTCACCCGAAGGTTACTCGATCAATAGTTATACCGCTACTGGGTGCTAATCCTTTGCCTCTGTCACTAGCGTTGGACAGTAACTGCCGGCTTATAGCTATAAGCGTCCGGTGTATTCTCTGCAAGCGGTGCTTTTGGCTGACTAAGGACGCAAGAGCAGGGGATATGAATCCTTAAGAATAGAAGATTACCACTTAAGGGGGCGGTACTCCCTAGGTACTGGTTGCACGTCCTGGCTTTTGATTATTATGCTCAGGGTCACCGTGGATCAACCGATTCCCTAGACCAGCGCTTGTCCCGAAAGGGTTCTCAACACAATATGATGTAAGACGATGAAGACGGGTGGTTTGGCAGTGTTAAGAGCTGTTGCGACAACCCGCAAAAGAACTTGACCTAGTGTCAGAGTCCTCTCGATAGGGATGGTGATATGAGTAAAGGTATGGGCGACTGATAGCCCAGTGACCAAAGGGATATGAGAAAGAACTATATTTGACGAGGAGGTCAAGTTCTTGGTCTGTAACCTCGAACTTGCCCTTGGTTAAATACAACTCAGAGCACAGCCTTGTATCTACGTGTACAAAGAACGAGTCATGCCTAATTTGATATCAGATATGAAATGAGAAGCATTAGTCAGACTTCTGGAACATTCTAGGATCACGTGACATATGACTAAGAGACCCTGATGACAAAGATTAGATAAGAGATGACACATCCATATAACTGTTCCATAAAAGGTATGTGTCTGAATAAGATATATAAAATCAAGATAATATTTCTGGAGACGTGTCAAGTCATGACAGTCGGTCTGTTTGGATATCCCTAGCATCTATGAACACTTTATCTCCGATATTAACCTTGACTGGCGTGCAATGCTTTTGATTTTAAAACTCCTTGATTTTCTGATTGGAGGTTTCTAACGCCGCGCGTAGTTCGTCAAAGCTGTCTTTGAGCCAATCCGCCCTTTCCTCCGCAGCTGGTACATCCTTGGTGTCTGTATCCCCTATAGTATACTGGGGATGGAAACCATAACATGCGAAGAAGGGGGTTTTGCCTGTAGATGCCTGCATGCCGTTGTTGTAAGCGAATTCGGCCATTGGAAGTAGTGCCGCCCAATCATCCTGCCTATGTGACACATAATGCCTTAGATACCCTTCTACTACTTGGTTTGCTCTTTCTGATTGTCCGTCTGTTTGTGGACAGTAGGCCGTAGAGAATGAGGGTTTAATATCTAAGCGTTTGTATAGTTGTCGTAAAAACTTGGAGTTGAAGTTAGGTCCCCTATCCAATATAGTTTTCTTTGGGAGACCGTGAAGTTTCCAGACATATGTAACAAACAAGTTGGCAATGTCTATGGCTGAGGCATTGGATGTGGTAGGAATGAAGTGTGCCATCTTTGATAGTCGGTCTACTACAGTGAGGATCGCGTCAAATCCCTCTGATTCCGGTAGTTGCACAATTAGGTCATATGTGACTTCCTCCCAGGGTCTAAGTGGTAGTTCAATAGGATTCAGTAACCCTGGGGGGACTTGATTGCTGTGTTTATTCCAGATACATGACTCGCAGTGGCTGACGTATTTGTTGACTGACTTCTTCATGGACAACCAAATATACTTTCGGGATATTAGCTCATAGGTTCTGAACTGGCCTGGGTGTCCTGCTGCAATGTTATCATGGCGGCTTTCTAATATGAGTTTCCTCAGTTCTTTGTCGTTGGGTACATATATCTTGCCCTTGAACCGTAGGAAGCCGTCATCCCATTCCCAATCCTTGACTTTCTCATTATCCCTAAGTGCTGTAATGACCTTTGATAGCCGAGGGTCTTCCAGAATACCGTCCCTAACCAATTGATCAGTATCGTGATCAGGCGTTATTGCTGCGATAAAAAGCTCTGGTGGCAGCAAAATGGAGTTTTCACCCCCCCTTCAGGACAGTGTTCCTCCTTCCGAGATAAGATGTCAGCCCTTTTGTTCTGAGCCCCTGGACGATATAGGATCTGGAAGTTAAAATCTGCTAAAAAGTTTGCCCAACGTGCTAGGCGCCCTCTAAGCTCCTTGGTGGTTTGGAAATAACCCAAGTTTTTGTGATCAGATAGAACTTGGATTGGTAGTTTGGTTCCTTCTAGCAAATGGCGCCATTCCTTGAAACATTTAATGACAGTGAGGAGTTCCTTGTTGTAAATGTCATAATTCCTTTCTGCCGGGGATGACGACTTGGACAAGAATGCAATAGGATGCATCTTGCCATCCTCGGCAATTTGGGAAAGAACACCTTCTGTTGCATAGTCGGATGCGTCTGTTTCGAGATAAAATTGTTTGGTGGGGTCAGGTTGAATTAGCAATGGGGCTGACTTAAGCACTTGCTTAAGTGCCTCATATGCTTCCTGAGCATCTTTATCCCAATTCCAAACTGTGTCTTTTTGGAGTAGGTTGAACAGTGCGCGTGCTTTAGCCGAATAGTTGGGTACAAATTTACGGTAGAAGTTGACAAATCCTAAGAATTCCTGGAGTGATTTGACGTTATGCGGGACCTTCCAGTCTATGGCTTTGGTAACCTTTTCTTGATCAACACGGACTCCTTCTGGAGACACAATGAGGCCGAGATAGTCGATCTCCGTTACGTCGAAGAAGCATTTCTCCAAGTTGCAATATAAGTTATGCTTTTTCAGGCGTGACAAAACTTCTTTGACATGGCCCGGGTGGTCTTTTGGGTCCTTAGAGAAGATTAGGATGTCGTCAAGGTACATGATTACAAAGACATCCAGTATATCCCGTAATATGTCATTCATAAAGTGTTGGAATATGGCAGGTGCGTTTGTTAGTCCAAATGGCATGACCAAGTATTTGAATAGGCCGTATTTAGTCTTGAAAGCCGTCTTCCATTCGTCACCTTTGCGGATGCGTACAAGGTTATATCCCCACTTAAGATCCAGTTTAGTGAAGATTTTCGCACCACGGAGTTTTTCAAGGAGATCATTGGTGCGTGGAAGAGGGTAGACGTTTTTTACGGTCATATTGTTGAGTCGCCTGTAGTCAATGCACATTCGTAGTTTGCCATTTTTCTTTTTGACGAATATTACTGGTGATGCCATTGGAGATTTGGACGGGCGAATGAGACCGTGCTCAAGTTGCCTTTGAATAGTGGACCTCATTTCTTCATCTTCCTTAACCCCGACGCTATAGATAGGACCATGTCTAGGTTGTGCATCTGGTTTGAGGTTGATTTGGATATCATAAGGCCGGTGTGGGGGTAAAGGGCTTGTTTCTTCTTCTGCAAATAACTTGGAAAACTCTTGGTAGTTTGGGGGCAATTCCATTGTAGCGGCCAGTTCGATTTCGGGGGTATGGCCAGAGAAGATGGTGTGTGCCATTTGTAGACATTTTTTGGCGCAAAATTTGGAATTAAATGAAACACTTTTTTCTTTGAAGTTGATAGATGGGTTGTGAACGCTTAGCCAGGACATACCCAGTACTAAGTCGTGTTTTCCGACGTCCACCACATAAGTGCTAAGGACTTCATTATGTCCAAGTATTTCAAGATTTAGGCTACAGTATTCTGTAACCTGACCAGATGCAATGTCACGTCCATCGATGACGCGCAGTTTTCTAGGTATTTTCAATTTTTGTGTTGGTATTTTAAATTTGTCCACTAGGCGACGATTGATGAATGTAGATGTAGCCCTGGAATCTAACATAGCCCAGCCTTGGAAGCCCTTCATTGTATAAGTGGTTTTTTGGTCAGGAGTTGTAGCAAGTGGATGCGCGCGGAAGTTGAGCAGAAGTTGTGATTTATTCTCTGAGCTCATACATTCCAAATTGTCTATAGTATTGTTACACGCATTTACTTGATTTAAGATTTTGCCCAAAACAGATCTCCTGGTTCTGTTCAGGCGTCTTCTTTTTCCAATTCCTCTTCTTCCAATTCCACTTTTTCCACGGATGCTTCATATCTGGACATTGGTTTGCTGGGGCAATCCTTTGCCATATGGCCTTTTCCTTGACATCAGTTGCATGTAAGAACATTCTTTCCTTTGCTCGCACTGTCTAGGTCCATTGGTCCTGGACCCTTGGGATCACTTGGCGTACTAGGTGCGGGCCGAATATCCTTCTTGAGCGAGTCAAATGTCATTTTTACTTCGCCATCTTGGCCATCCCACTTAACCCAAGGCGCGTTGAACCCTTTAGCGTTTTTGGCAATTTTGGTGACTTTGCCACGAGTAGCGCGGCCATCTGGCCCAATAGTGAAGACACGGTCTCCCTTTGCCAAAAGAGTTTTGGTAGTTGTTGCCTGAGTGGTGGTTGTTGTAGTGGTTCGAGCAGTCGACGTTGACGTGGACGGAGATGAATGTTTAGGTTTTTCAACCTTAGCAAATTGTTGGATGTGCTTGTCAATAAGTAAGGCACATTTGGCTACTTCATTGAACGTAGTTGTTCCAGCAGGATTGAAGCTCTGGGCGAGCATGCTATGTTTGACCTCCATAGAGAGGTGATCGTAAAACATGTCGCGAAGAGTGATGTCATTATAGCCGAGGTAAGCCGAGAGGCGTTGGAACTCAGACAGATAATCTTGTACTGTGCCTTTCTGGCGCAGTTTCTTAAGTTCCTGTCTATGATCATCACCTTCATTAAGTTGGCCATAAAGCACGTTCATTTTGCGCCAGAATAATGTAGTATCGTGCAGCCATAGTACGACTTTGTTGCCAAGCATATCAACTTCCAAGTACGACTGAACCCATTGCATATCAACTTCCAAGTACGACTGAACCCATTGTCGGGCTGACCCAGAGAGATATGAGATGATAAATGCAATTTTTGCATCTTCTCCATGGTTAGGCATGTTAGTGTCCATGAAGAGTCTGCAAGACGTCATGAATTTTTGAAGTTCCTCGCGTTTGGAACCATCAAATTTGTTGGGTTTAGCCATTTTGACTTGTCTGACTGGTGCAGGAGGTGGAACAGGTGGCGGTGGTTGTTGGCCTCCCGCTTGTCCCCCTGGTTGACCCTGTGGTTGTCCTCCTGGCGGAGGAGGTATGTTTTGATTGGTTATTACTGTGTTTACAAGGGCCTCGACCCCTACTACACGATTGAAGATATTGGTAATATCGTTTCCGGCTAACCCCAATTGTTCATCGAAGTGTTGGCGGTCTGTAGTTGCTTGTGTTTCCAGATCACCAATTTCTGTGCAAGCGAGTGCAACATTTCCTTGGATTGTGTCTACTTCTAGTGCAATTCTAACTACAGCGCCGCATAACCACGCGATCCATCAGGAAAGCATGGTCGCTCTCCTGAGGTCTCCACCGAACAGTGGAGTTGGTCGAGTTGGTCAAGAGACCCCCTGCGGGAGGGAGCGCTTGCCAGTTCTCCCGAGTACTCCACCAAAAACCCCTTGGCACGCCGGCTCAGCCTCGAATTTGGCTCCTTGCGGCGGTGATTCTCCGTGCCGGCTGAGGGTCTTCGCACAGACTAGTGCACACGGCGACGGGTCTTGTGCGCGAGTAGTGACAGCGCAAGGGGTTCAGGGCTGGAGGGTCGACGTGGGGACTGGGAAGAAGGACGAGCGTCGGGGCTAACACGTGCGAGCGATCGTTGCGCCACACGTGCGTCAATCACTTTGTGGTGGCGCGTGTGTCGATTGCTCGTAGCACGAGTGTTTGACAGGGGATTGGGGTGCCGCCCATATGGATTGGTGTCATTTGCGGCGTGGTGTAGTGGTACGCAGCGGTTTGTAGCAGGCTTGGGGCATAGCATACAGCAACATACAACGAAAGATTAATCGATTGGCATCAACCATACTAAAGAATGGACAGGATTTAAAGCAAAGGATGGGAAATATATGGCTATTGTTATGGCCCAGTCAATAGTCATAACGGAACAACAGAATTTAATAGAGATTTATAGCATTTTCTCCGGAGTCGAACACGCTATAAATCAGATCACATGATCTCGGCACTTATCACGAGATCTCAACACCAGTTAGGTGACTTCAACAGTCCAACCCAGTTGGCCCATGAAGTCACATGACCCCAGCGCTTACCTCAGCGCTTACCAACTCCTGCTCAAACATCTCTCCCTTGCTAATGAGCAGGAGCAGGAGCAAGTCATGTGACCCTGTGAAGTTGTCACATGACCCTAGGACCAAGCGCGGCTCTTATAAGATTCGGAGCCGCAACAACCCAAGCAGGACTTACCTAAGGCTGTTCGCAAACACACGTGACACCTTAGTCATTGTCAGTCCGCAGCCACACGACACACGTGACCTTACAGACTGCGGACTGCGGAACAGATTGACTCACCCTGAGCCACAGGGTATATAACGAGGCCAAAGCAAGCCTGGAGGTACCAGCTTGCTTTATACTCGTCAACCACCACGAAGACCTACACTGTAGACAGTAACTAGACACAAGACACACTTTTGAGACCAAAGACAACGTAGCCACTACTTAAGGAGACCACAGAGAGAGACAGTGACCGAGGTCACGACAGCTATGGCCGGAGCGAACAGTTTAGCGACGGAAAATTTAAAAAGTACGGAGTGAGAATTGGAAGCGGACGGTTATGGGTATAACACTGCCGCACATGCGTGGCTGGGGCGAGATTACAAAACATCAGGTGTGCGTTCTTGAGATACGCCGGGTATAGCGGTTGTAGCGCTGCTACCAAGCGAAATCTAGCTCAGGTGTATCTTCATCCACCTCTCCGGCTGGCCAATAACTCAGATGTTCTTGTCTACAAAAAGGATGCAATCAATACCATTACTGAGCCACTAACGTGTAGTTAGCGAAGTTATTTGAGTATGTGTACACACTTGATTTGGTCTAAAAGATCATTACAAAGTTTTCTGAGGTCTTTGAGCTTGACGAGCTGGCAAAAGAAGCGGTCGTAGTGTAGCATCTTGTACCCCTGATCATCAAAGCGCAGGGTTTTCGCGTTTTGAGCCAGTTTGTTGAGTGTATAAACAACCTACAAGTAAACGGTTAGGTGTAACAACCTACAAGTAAACGGTTAGGTGTTAAACGACATCAACACAAGCTGAGGGCAAATGGCTTACTGTTGCCACTGCAAAAGCAATTGCTGAAACCGACAACCCGCGCATCGCCGTGCAGTCACTGAGCTGTGCATGCCAAGACGCACACGTAGCCTTATCATCCGACTTGATCATGAACCGTATCAAGGGCAGGCCAACTTTCTTGCTTGAACGAAAGAAAAGGTCAATTAGTACCTCGGTGATAATAGGCGAACGGAATGCAAGACGTGTATCCTGTATGTGGGAGCTATGTAAATATCTGTGATAAAGTATATTAAAGTTACTCACAACTTGCTCGTTTGGATACAAAAATTTGTCGTCAGCTAGCAAGAGTTTTGCCTTCGGACTGCCCAAAACAATGCCGAAGGTCCTCTCAACGCTTGTTTTAACCTGCGGCAAGCAGCCACCACAAAGCTTTGGCAGTTTACTCATGGCCTAGAGCATTATCATTCACGGTCAGTACCTGAGTATGCTGTAGCCAAATGTACTTACCAATGCTTTGAAGCCTTCAGTCTCAAGTATTTGTGTCGTGACCTCGGTCACTGTCTCTTTCTGTGGTCTCCTTAAGTAGTGGCTACGTTGTCTTTGGTCTCAAAAGTGTGTTTTTGCGTCTAGTTACTGTTTACAGTGTAGGTCTTTGTGGTGGTTGACGAGTATAAAGCAAGCTGGGGCCTCCGGGCTTGCTTTGGCCTCGTTATATACCCTGCCATAGGGTGTGAGTCATTCCATTCCGCAGTCCGCAGTATTGATTGGTCACGTGTACTCCGTGTTGGTCACGTGTGTCCAGTAGCTGTGGATGTGTGATGAGTAAGGGTGTCACGTGTGTTCAGGGACAGCCTTACATAACTCGCTCTTAGGTTGTTGCGGCTCCGAATCTTATAAGAGCTGCGCTTAGTCCTAGGTGTCGTGACCTCTGTCACTGTCGCTCTCTGTGGTCTCCTTAAGTAGTGGCTACGTTGTCTGTGGTGTCAAAAGTGTGTTTTGTGTCTAGTTACTGTTTACAGTGTAGGTCTCGAGGGTGGTTGACGAGTATAAAGCAAGCTGGGACCTCCAGGCTTGCTTTGGCCTCGTTATATACCCTGCTAAGGGTGTGAGTCATTCTATTCCGCAGTCCGCAGCTTTACTGGTCACGTGTACTCCGTGTCGGTCACGTGTGTCCTATAGCTGTGGCTGGACGATGCGTAAGGGTGTCACGTGTGTTGGGGGACAGCCTTACATAAGTGGGGCTAGGGTTGTTGCGGCTCCGAATCTTATAAGAGCCGCGCTTAGTCCTAGGGTCATGTGACAACTTCGCGGGGTCACATGACAAGTCACTGCTCACTGCTCATTACATACATCAGGAAAACTTGGATCTTTTGTTAACCAAAATTGACTTAAATTAAGTTTAATTTATGGGTTGAGGGAATTAACGACTCTCCAAGATTCAATAAGCTAAATTTAACACCCCTGGTCTCAATTTAGCTGAATTTAGCCAAATTTATGCAAATTTAGGGGGAATTTACCTTCCACTTTTTTTCCCACCAGACACCTGGTTTTTGCCCCCATGACTACCACAGCCCAGTAGCACACTGTGGATGAGTTTGGGGGGTGTTTTGCCTGCCAGGGCTCAATTTATTCAATTTACCTAAATTTTGCTAAATTTTGCTAAATTCAAAAAATCTGCTAAATTAACGTAAATTACAGCCCCAGGCTATAACTAAAAATCCAGATTTTCCTGACGTAGGGAGAGATGTTTGAGCAGTGAGTTGGTAAGCGCCGAGGTAAGCGCTGAGTAAGCACCGAGGTCACGTGATCTGAGCGGGTGACTTGTGTCTGTGGCTCAGGTCATGTGGTAAGCGCCGAGATCATGTGATAAGCGCCGAGGTCACGTGATAAGTCACTGCTCACTGCTCATTACATAGGGAGAGATGTTTGAGCAGTGAGTTGGTAAGCGCCGAGATAAGCGCCGAGGTCACGTGACCTTGTTTGTAGCATTTACGACTCCGGAGAAAATGCTATAAATCCTTATTAAATACTGTTGTTCCGTTATGACTATTGTCTGGGTCATAACACCATGGTCAAAGTAGTAGCCTCTTGGCACCAGCCAAACTGGTCAAAGTACGCGGCACGGTTGTTAAGTTTTGAGATCTTGATGTGTCGCTTCTGAAGCAGCACCGATTGATTTCAACTTGAAATAAGGCAAGTATTCCTGTCGCACCAGATGAGCTGTCAGAATGGTGGTCAGCCAACGACATCAAAGAGCTTGAGAGCAGACTCACCAGGGAAGAGGACGACAAAGTAACTAGTGGAGAATAAGACAAACGAGGGCAGCGACGACAATGCAAGCGACAAGGTAGAAGTGGAGCCGATAGACGAGGAAGCACACGGATTGGACTCTAGCAAAGCTTGCGGAGTCGATCTTTCAAGCCCGTCCCTGCCCGACTTACTGTCAGATTCACCAAAGTCAGGAGCAGAACTGAAGTTTTCTGCGACTACTGGTGCGTCGAAACAGTTGGGCTTGGTTGAATCGACGGCAAAAAGGGACATGAGCACAGTTAATTACCTTGCTTGGGCAAAGCTCCACCGGCTCAGAAATGTCACTGTGTCAAGCCTGCTCTAGATAGGATGGTGATCGACTAAGACACAGTAAGAAGTATGCCCCTGATGGACAGTGACTTAGAGGATTGGTGATGAGCAAACTAGAATTGACGAAGGAGGTCAAGTTCTTGGTCTGTAACCTCGAACTTGCCCTTGGTTAAATACATCTGAGAGCACAGCCTTGTATCTACGTGTACAAAGAACGAGTCATAACTAATTTGATATACGATGTGAAAATGAGAAGGATTAGTCAGACTTCTGGAACATTCTAGAACACGTGATATAGATAAAGGTTATTACGAAATATGAGAGATTAAGTAAGGTGCTTGGTCATAAGACAGATGTCCCATAAAAGGAAAGTATATCTGAAAACGAATGTAAAATTGAGATTATATTCTAGGAAGTGTGTCAAGTCATGACACTACCCCCTGTCTAGGCTCGAAGGTCCCTCTGAGCGTGTTTATTTTTTCGGTGGAATTTAAGCAGGGCATCCTTCGCATTAGCTAGATGTTCGTATGGTTCCCAAGTGTTATCCGCCGGTCCATATCCTTTCCATTTGATGAGATACTTAACGACCCCCCTGACCTTTTTGGAGTTGAGGACCGTCTCGACTTCAAATTCCTCTTCTCCTTCAGGGGTGATAATAGGAGGAAGGGGTACTGGCTCTCGTTGATACGGATTGTTCTGCTTCAGGAGTACTTTAGAGACGTGGAATACAGGATGAACTTTCATGGTGTGAGGTAGTTTAAGTTTGAAAGCGTGTGTTCCAATTTTCTCTATAACTTGGAAAGGACCTAATCTCTTTGCTGCAAGTTTCCGCGAAGGGCGATCTGTTTGGATGTCTCGACTATCAATGAAAACCTTATCTCCAATGTCGATCTTGACAGGCGCCCTATGTTTACGATCATAAAACTCCTTAATCTTTTGATTAGAAGTTTCCAAGGCCGCCCGTAGTTCGTCAAAGCTATCCTTTAACCAATCTGCCCGTTCATCTGCTGCTGGCACGTCTTTGGTGTCCGTATCCCCTATGGTAAATTGGGGATGGAACCCATAGCATGCATAGAAGGGGGTTTTACCGGTTGATGTCTGGGTGCCATTGTTGTAGGAGAATTCGGCCATAGGGAGAAGTGCTACCCAGTTATCTTGCCTATGAGATACGTAATGTCTTAGAAAACCTTCAACTACTTGGTTAGCCCTCTCTGATTGTCCATCTGTTTGTGGACGATAGGCTGTAGAGAAAGAAGGTTTGATATCTAGGCGTTTGTACAATTGACGCAAGAATTTGGAGTTAAAGTTAGGTCCTCTATCTGATATTGTTTTCTTGGGGAGTCCATGTAACTTCCAGACATAGGTGACGAATAAGTTTGCGACATCAGTTGCAGTAGCGTTTGACGTAGTTGGGATGAAATGGACCATCTTGGACAGTCGATCGACTACTGTGAGAATAGCATCAAAGCCTTCGGAATTGGGTAGCTGTGTGATCAGGTCGTAGGTGATTTCTTCCCATGGCCTCAGAGGTAGTTCAATAGGGTTGAGGAGGCCAGGGGGGACCTGGTTACTGTGTTTGTTCCGAATACAAGATTCACAGTATGAGACATAGTCATTGACCGCCTTCTTCATAGATGACCAAATATACTTCCTTGAGACTAGCTCGTACGTCCGGAATTGTCCTGGGTGTCCTGCAGCGATGTTGTCATGGCGACTTTCCAGGATTGACTTCCTTAGTTCTTTGTCGTTAGGCACGTAAATCTTGCCTTTAAATCTTAGGAACCCGTCGTCCCATTCCCAATCCTTAACCTTTTCGTTATCCTTAAGTGCCGTGATAACTTTAAACAAGCGTGGATCTTCTAAAATTCCATCTTTTATCTGTTGATCTATATCATGGTCTGGGGTTATTGCTGCAATGAAGAGTTCTGGTGGCAGCAAAACGGAGTTTTCACCCCCCCCTTCAGGACGGTGTTCCTCCTTCCGTGACAAGATATCTGCTCGCTTGTTCTGTGCTCCAGGTCTGTATAAGATTTGGAAGTTAAAATCTGCCAAGAAATTTGCCCAACGTGCCAAACGGCCTCTAAGTTCTTTTGTCGTTTGGAAATACCCTAAATTTTTATGATCTGATAGGACTTGGATCGGTAATTCTGTTCCTTCGAGCAGGTGTCTCCACTCTTTGAAACATTTGATTACCGCTAGCAGTTCTTTGTTGTAGATGTCATAGTTCCTTTCAGCAGGTGACGAAGATTTAGATAAGAATGCAATAGGATGCATCTTTCCGTCTTCTGCTATTTGGGAGAGGACTCCTCCAGTAGCATAGTCTGAAGCGTCCGTTTCCAAATAGAACTGTTTTGCCGGGTCTGGTTGGATAAGCAATGGAGCTGATTTGAGTGCTTGTTTTAGCGCCTCATATGCTTCTTGAGCGCCCTTGTCCCAATTCCAAATTATATCCTTGCAAAGTAAGTTGAAGAGAGCATGTGCTTTAGTCGAGTAGTTGGGTACAAATTTCTGATAAAAATTGACAAAGCCTAAAAACTCCTGTAGTGATTTGACGTTATGTGGGACTTTCCAGTCAACGGCTTTTGTAACTTTTTCTTGGTCTACCCGGACACCCTCTGGTGAAACGATTAGGCCCAGGTAGTCAATCTCGGTGACGTCAAAGAAACATTTTTCCAGGTTGCAGTATAAGTTGTGTTTCTTTAGGCGGGATAGCACTTCTTTAACGTGACCTGGGTGATCTTTAGGGTCCTTGGAGAAGATCAGGATATCGTCAAGGTAGACAATTACAAAAAAGTCCAAGATATCGCGAAGGATATCATTCATAAAATGTTGGAACGTGGCCGGGGCATTGGTGAGACCAAACGGCATAACCAAATATTCGAACAGGCCGTATTTTGTTTTAAATGCCGTTTTCCATTCGTCGCCCTCGCGGATTCGTACTAAGTTATAGCCCCACTTGAGGTCTAACTTTGTAAAGATCTTAGCGCCACGAAGTTTTTCAATGAGATCGTTTGTACGCGGTAGCGGATAAACATTTTTAACCGTCATATCGTTTAATCGACGGTAATCAATGCACATGCGCAGTTTCCCATTCTTTTTCTTGACAAATATCACTGGTGAAGCCATAGGTGATTTGGAAGGGCGTATTAAGCCGTGCTCGAGTTGGCGTTGAATGGTTGACCTCATTTCCTCATCTTCTTTTACACCGACACTGTAAATGGGGCCATGTCTTGGTCGAGCGTCAGGTTTCAAGTCGATTTGGATATCATACGGTCGATGAGGCGGAAGAGGACTTGTTTCCTCTTCTGCAAAGACTTTGGAGAAGTTTTCATAATTTGAGGGTAACTCAGAAGTTGCTGCCAACTCGATTTCCGGTGTGTGACCCGAGAAGATAGTGTGCGCCGTGTGTAAACAGTTCTTGGCGCAGAATTCTGAGTTGAAGGATACGCTTTTGTTTTTAAAGTTGATGTTGGGGTTGTGCACACTTAGCCAGGACATACCCAGTACTAAGTTGTGCTTGCCAACGTCGACCACGTAGGCGCTAAGGATTTCGCTGTGTCCAAAGATTTCGAGATTAAGGGCGCAGTATTCTGTTACTTGCCCTGAAGCAATGTCGCGCCCGTCGATGACGCAAAGTTTTCTTGGTGTTTTTAGTTTTTTTGTAGGTATCTTAAATTCGTTAACTAGTCGACAATTTATAAAAGTAGATGTAGCACCCGAGTCAAGCATGGCCCATCCGTGGAATCCTTTCATTGTGTACATAGTCTTTTTGTCAGGAGTGGTTTCAAGGGGTTGCGCACGGAAGTAGAGTAAAAGTTGTGATATATTGCCCAAACTCATACATTCCAATTCGTCTATATTATTTTTATTATGCGTTTCCACCTTGTTCAAGATTTCGCCCAAAACAGATCTCCTGGTTCTGTTCAGGCGTCTTCTTTTTCCGACTCCTCGCTTTCGGACTCTACTTTCTCCACGGATGCTTCATACCCAGACATGGGACGACTTGGGCAATCCTTTGCCATATGTCCTTTGCCTTGGCACCTGTTACAAATCATTACAGATTTCCCTTTTCCTGCACTATCAATGTCCATTGGTCCAGGACCCTTAGGGTCACTCGGCGTACTAGGTGCTGGCCGAGTGTCCTTTTTTAAGGAATCGAATGTCATTTTTACTTCTCCGTCTTGCCCGTCCCATTTGACCCATGGAGCATTAAAACCTTTGGCGTTCTTGGCAATCTTTGTAACTTTGCCTCGAGTAGCACGACCATCCGTGCCAATAGTGAAGACTCGGTTGCCTTTGGATAAAAGTGCCCTGGTAGTAGTCGCCTGGGTAGTAGTGGTGGTAGTAGTACGGGCCGTAGTCGTACCAGAGGACGTAGGAATGTGTTTAGGTTTTTCAACCTTCGCAAATTGTTGGATGTGCTTATCTATGAGTAGTGCTCGGTCCGCGACTTGGTTAAATGTGGTTACACCAGCCGGATCAAAGCTTTGAGCCAACATGCTCTGTTTGACTTCCATAGATAAGTTGTCATAAAATAAGTCGCGCAGAGTAATGTCATTATAGCCCAAGTAGGCTGATAACCGTTGGAATTCTGTAAGATAATCTTGTACCGTTCCTTTTTGGCGAAGTTTTTTGAGATCATGGCGGTAGTCTTCGCCTTTGTTTAATTGCCCATAACGGGCGTTGATCTCACGCCAGAAGAGAGTGGTATCATGTAGCCATAAGACCACTTGGTTACCCAGCATGTCAATTTCTAGGTATGATTGGACCCATTGCCTAGCTGAGCCAGACAGGTATGATATAATGAAGGCCACTTTTTGGTCTTCATTGTGATTAGACATATTGGTATCCATAAAGAGTCGACACGACGTCATAAATTTTTTGAGTTCCTCTCGTTTAGAGCCATCAAATTTGTCCGGTTTAGCCATTTTTACTTGTGGGGTGTTGGCAGGTGGTTGCAGTGGGGGAGGCGGTTGTTGCTGGCCTCCTCCTTGACCTCCGGCTTGTCCACCCCCTTGTCCTCCT
>WSTJ01000280.1:0-30806 GCA_019623705.1 Ceratobasidium sp. 428 | reverse complement strand
ACGTGTGACTCAAACTACAGCCAACCATGGTAAGTGGCGGTGACTGCGACCTGAGCTTATTTGACCGACTAGTCTCAACCCCGTCTAGTGAATTCTGCTCAAGCTCCGGGAAAGACTGGACTCTGTATTTAGATGATCCGCTCTCAGCAATCAACATCATGACTAGAATAACTCAGACACACAGGGCGATCAACGTTTAGCCCGACGCGGGGAATTAAGGTGACATATGACCTCAGCCTCAAAATCGAAGGAACCCTCGGAGGCTGTCTCAACGCTCTACCCGAGGGCACATCTCGGCGATAATAATCCGACCGCTCCTAGGTGTACCCACACATACACGCAGCGAGGGGCACTCCAAAGTTCTCGCGACTGTTCAAAAGATTCACAGATATCCGGCTGTATAACCTATCCGACCGGTTTACCCACCTCGGCATACAGCTGGACCCAGTTCGATACGAGCAACTGACTTCGAGATGCTAACGAGCCCACTTCAACGCACATCAATTTTTCCGAAGATACTCGGCTCCAGCTTGTGGTGCTTCTCGAAACCAGTCTAGAGCCCCCAGCTGACTCGCTCCGATGGCCAGCCTGTCTCAACACCCTGATCGGTTAGAGCGCCCTTGATGCGCCGCTTTGGCTCCAATACGTTGCTAGCGAGGCACGCTGTGGATAATCCGGAGGTAAGTGTTGTATAAAATCCGCTTGATATTCACCAACTTTTCTCCACCTCCAATTCGACCTCAGCAAGTCTCACAATCTTCTGACTTCTCCTCAATAATGTTCTCATTCAAAAACATCTCCCTAGTTGCTCTCCTCGCTGGTCTAGCCAACGTTCAGGCTCAGTCTGGATCGGGTGTGACGACTCGCTACTGGTTAGTTTTTTTTTTTTTTTGAAAATCGATCTCGCTATGAAAGCCTTACGGTTTGCCTTGCTCGTTTGTAGGGACTGCTGCAAAGAAAGCTGCGGCTGGTCTGGTAAAGCAAGCGTCTCCGGCCCTGTCAAGTCTTGCGACAAAAACAACAACCCGCTCTCGGACTTCAACGCCCAATCATCGTGCAATGGGGGAGGGGCTTACGCTTGCGCCAACCACGTCCGTCCCTTTTCTCAAGGCTATAACTTAATTCATATGCTAATATATGGATTTTTCTAGTCGCCATTCGCCGTGAGCGATAGCCTCGCATACGGTTTTGCGGCTGCCAAGCTCCAAGGAGGAAGTGAATCAAGTTGGTGCTGCCAGTGCTACCAACTCACGTGCGTCCCTTTTCGTATCAGCCGGTATTTTGTTAACTGAGCAGTGGCTAATTTAGGTTCACGAGTGGTCCAGTTTCTGGCAAAAAGATGATCGTCCAGGTGACCAACACTGGCGGCGATCTCGGCAACGTACGTCATTTTTAGGGCGATCGACGCTTTGCACTTATAACTGACGTTTTTCGGATAATTTAGAACCATTTCGATCTTATGATCCCCGGTGGCGGAATGGGGTGGGTCTAGACTATTTTGGCTCGCCTCATTTACACGCTAATTTGAACTGTCTAGAATCTTTACCCAGGGTTGTGCCGCCCAGTACGGCAACACAAGTGGATGGGGCGCGCAGTATGGAGGTGTCTCCAGGTACGCTCCTCGCAACGGCTCAATTATTATTCCCTGACTTTGGAGATTTTAGTCGAGCCCAATGCGATCAACTTCCCTCTGCACTCCGGAACGGGTGCTACTGGCGCTTCGACTGGTTCAAGGGTGCAGACAACCCAAGTGTACGCGCTTTTTCATTCATCTATGCATACAATTCCTGAGCTTACAGATTGGCGTGTTCTGTAGGTTAACTTCCAACAGGTTGCCTGCCCAAGCCAGCTCACGAGCATTACCGGATGCACCCGTCGGTAAAGGTTCCTTAGTGGAACTCATAATGTGTTATATGAAATTGTACATACGACACCATGCTTATCAATTACAAACTGGTTGCAGTTCATGATTGATTCGCCTGAATAAAATAAGCACCGTTATTATATCTTGGTCGTGGATATACCTGGGCGTCAAGCTTGCCACTCGATTTACGTCAGTCTTCATATTATGACTATCGTTTACTGGCGTGGAGCAACTAGCCCTTCATATATGATATGAAACGGCGTCGTCGGTTATGAAGGCTGTCTACGTCTATCCCGTATTAGTACCGATATAACCGCGCATACACCTCGTTTTCGTCGAGGAACAATCTTCAGAAGTCATCATTTCGTAAAACTAGGCAGGTTCAAATTTGCTTCTCTCATATTCCAAGTTTCTCCGCGCTGCCGCGGCACGTTCTAAGCGGCAGCCGGGTGATGCGCTGCGCAATGATAGCTGTTGTTTTTGGTCCGTTGAGATTTGATATGGGGTGCCAAATAAGTCACTGAGGAGGGTATAAAAGGTAAGCCTATCCAGCTCTCTTTCGACATGACTCGACTTAGAGTTACTACCACGAGCATGTTGCGTCTTTCGACTCTTACTCTTGTCGCCCTTTTTGGCGTGGCCCACGCTCAGTCCGGTTCAGGAGTGACCACTCGCTACTGGTTTGTTATGCCGCCATACTATTTCCTGGACGTTCCATCTGATATGTTGTGCAACTAGGGACTGTTGCAAGGAGAGCTGTGGCTGGAATGGCAAAGCTAGCGTGTCCGCTCCCGTTCAGAGTTGTGACATCAACAACAACCCGCTATCTGATAACAACGTCCAGTCTGGCTGCAACGGAGGAGGTGCCTATGCTTGTGCCAACCATGTAAGACCTTTTTTCAAGTTTTCTTGAGTATCGCCCCAACTAAGATCATATACGACAGTCACCATTCGTAGTGAACGATAGTCTTTCCTACGGGTTTGCTGCAGTCAATATCCAAGGCGGGAGCGAGTCGTCTTGGTGCTGCCAGTGCTACGAGTTAACGTGAGATAGTAAACTTGAGGTAACACGGAGGGGCATGTCTGATGATTTCTCGAAACATAGATTCACCAGTGGCCCCGTGTCCGGAAAGAAGCTGGTTGTCCAAGCCACGAACACTGGAGGAGATCTGGGAAACGTAGGTCTAGTCTGGTATATGGCCGTGACTAGAGCTTACTCTATTTTCCTATTATAGAACCACTTCGATTTGATGATTCCTGGTGGAGGAGTTGGGTGAGTGTAGCTGCTTATATGCTCTCGTAGACCTCAGATGATGATGGTGGGCTCGACAGTATATTTGGCCAGGGTTGCGCCACTCAATACGGAGCCCCATCGACCGGGTGGGGTGCTCAATATGGAGGTGTCTCAAGGTAAGTACACATCTCTATCTTAAGGTACCACATTTGGCTGAGCAACGTGCGATACAAGCGCGGCCGAATGCTCACAGCTTCCTTCCGCTCTACAAGCCGGTTGTAATTGGCGCTTTGGCTGGTTCGGAGGGGCAGACAACCCATCCGTAAGTACCTTTTTTAAAATCCTTGGTTCTATTTAGACCTAAAATTTCACGGGTGACAGGTTAACTTCCAACAAGTTACATGTCCAAGTGCGCTCACGAGCATTAGTAAATGCATTCGCCAGTAACTTCAGAGGCGTCCCTCTCCCGGACTCAAGTAATGCCTCTTCAATATATTCTAAGCGCCACACGTTTGTATTGGGATAGTTGTTCTTCAAATAGCAGATCTGCTTCTAAATGCTCTTGTGATAACACATCTTCGAGGGTAAATGAGTCTTCTTAAGGATATATAACTCTATGTATATCTGCACTTATGATTACAACGAGCTCTCCGTCACGTCTGCCTTTTCGGCGTCTGAATTAATTACACTTGAAAATACCGGTTTGAGGTACCAGGCAACCAGCTACACGTCTGACAATTTCTGATTTCTTTTTCTCTCTTTCGTAGGGTAGGGAGTTACAGATCAGTATCACAAAGTAGAACAGTTCATCTCAGAAGATTTATCGGACCAAGGCGAGCTGGGTTCGCTCCACCTCGAATACGGGAGTGTATGCGTCATCTTTTTCCCGAGTTTGTACGACTTAGGGAGATCAAAATGGCAATATAAATACCTCACCGAAGGTTACTATAGGATCGTAACTTTAAGTGGGCATGAATCTTAGATTAGCTCAAAGTTACACTACTTGAACTGGGTAGTTCTCTTCATACCCGTTTCCCACCGAGTGCGCCCGACTGATTTGAATAATCCCCAAGTATACTCCAAGATCTTGCCTTCTTTTGTGAGTGGTACATCAACTGGTTTTTTCTCCTCATTCTGATTGGGTCGCTTTGCATAGTAGCCACTTGCCACATCACATGATTATGTAATCATTCACCTACCTGGTGGGTTAGTGGGCGATAGTGAATTCTCAGACTGAACGGGATCCTATACTATTCGACAGTGGAGTTTTGCATATGCTATAGGGATATATTTCAGAAAACGCTTGTAACGTTTCTTTAAACTTCATTTCATTTTAATTTAATTTAATGGCGCTTCATACAACGTACAGAGGGGAGGGTTCGAACAGGTTCGCGCGGCAGTTGGCGAGAGATCGTCATGAGCTGTTCGGGGGGCCTCGGGTGATATTTGGGGAGAGTTGTTCCACATTCGGAGGGGAGTCTCGTCGGGATGTTCGAAGGAGGCGTCAAGCAAAAGAGGTCTCTTGTTGGCGTTGGAACGGGCGCATGTCTAGACCTGGGTAGATCTTTGGGCTCAATTGACGGGTAGCGAACGCTGTTGAGCTGTGCAATAAGATGAATAGGCTACAGCCGTGTAGATCGGCATCGTTGGACTTGTCTAATAATGACCTGACGTACTATTACCACAATACACTCGCTCGCACCGACGAATAAGACGGAGTGCAAAACGTGCCCGGCGTCGGGGACTAAGGATGTACGTGAATGACGGGTTTACGTCTGGATCGATGAATGTGTAGAAGAGGTTCGAGTTTGCGTTACTATTGGCGTGTGTCTACCATAGAAAAAACATCAACTGGATCGCATATACTGAGCGCGAGAAGAAAGCGAACTGATGTGGAGAAAGGGGTTTTCGAAGGAAGAATATAACCCGCTTACCAAATCAGCGGTTCGACAGGAGGTTGGTACTATCTGTACCCATTTCCTTCCAACGACTGAACAAACGTGCCTCTAGTTCCAGTTCTGGCTCAAGTTTCAGCTCGTAGATCGCATATCAAGCGCAAGTCCGTATCGCTACATCTAGCCTCAGTGGTTTATCTATGGGCGGCTTGTGCTCCACGTCCGGTCACGTCGAAGGTGGTATCTCGCAAGGGCAATGCATGGTTTTCATGAAGGTCAGACTATAGTATGAGGCGGGGAGAAGTAGGGACGTAGGCGTCGTCTCGAGAGGATCTCTATGGAGTGGAACGTTAGTAGAGTGTGGTGGTGAGATTCAAGAATGTCAAGCGGTCTAATTTTAAATCATGACTTACATGAAAAGTGTCACGTGATTAGGCAAGCGCGCTTGGCATGAGCACTTGATTACTCAGTTAATATGACGTCATATGCACCGAGCCCGAGTGAATTCTGCTCGAATCCGCGGCGTGGGACGGCCCAAGTATCTCTGGGTAGCCCAATGCATCTTATCGCCCAAGACTGCGGATAGACCGATGCCCGATGGGTGCGTTGGAGCCGGTACACAGCTTCTGATCTGTACTGCCATCTCGCGATACAAATCACCAGGCTCCCAGGCTCTGAGTAGTAGTAATCACACATACCACCTTGCCGTTCTAAGTGCAACCGGTGATCAAACCGAGCTATGGCCTCTCCCATACGAAATGACGTTGAATCTGATGCAGCCTCGGTGAGTTTCTTTGCTATTATTATTGTAGGATAATAACACCACGATTTTGATACCGATTTTCGGTCTAGTCCCACCCTCATACAACTACCAATACCATTAACGAGCAAGCGATTCTGCTTATGCCAGACGGTCATCGGGACAAACCTGAGCTTTCGAGCCATCTTGCGAACGCGTACTGGATGAGATCTCAGAAGCTAAGGACGCAGGAAGACTTTTCCAAGGCCGTTGGATACCTCGAGCAAGCGGTCTCACTCACTCCGGACAGTAACCCGACCAAGGTTGGCTACTTGAGCAACCTAGAAAGCGCATTCAAAATCCAGTTCAAGCATCACGGCGAACCCAAATTCCTCCAAAAATCGGTCGGCTACCTCGAGCAGGCGGTGGCACTCATACCAGACGGCCAACCGGCCAGGCTTGGGTTCCTGAACAATCTTGGTGGTGCATATTGGACGTTGTTCGAGCGTACGGGTGAAGTAAAATATATCAACAAGGCGCTCGGCTGTATGGAACAGGTGGTCTCGCTCACTCCGGAAAATCACCCCGAGAAGCCTGGGTACCTGAGCAACCTTGGCAACGTTTACGAATCACTGTTCACTCGTCTAGGTGAAAAAGAACACATTGAAAAGGCGATTAGCTGCTTTGATCGGGCGGTCTCGCTCACCCCGGAGAACCATCCAGCGAAACCGGGGCGTCTCAACAGTCTTGGCGGCGCGTATAACTTGACTTTCCAGCATCTAGGCGTACAAGAGGCCATTCAAAAGGCAACTATCTACATCGAACAAGCAGTATCGCTCACTCCAAGTGGTCATCCTGACAGGCACAATTATCTGAATAGCCTTGGCTTGGTACATCAGACGTTGTTCCAGCGGCAGGGCGGGCAAGACCATATCGACAAGGCAGTTGCCTACTTTGAACAAGCCATCGCACTTACTCCAACCGGTCACTCGGACAAACCTATATGCTTGCGAAATCTTGGGCTCGCATACAGACTTCTTTTTCAGTGTCAGGCCGTACAGGAGCATATCGAAAAATCTATCGGCTACATCGAGCAGGCAATCTCACTCATTCCGGATCACCATCCTAGCTTGCCCGCATATTTGAACAGCCTTGGCACTTCGTATCAGTTGTTTTATACACGACTCGGCATACGAGAGCATCTTGACAAGTCGGTTGGCTATCTCGAGAAGGCAATATCGCTCGCCCCGGATGGCCATCCAGAGAAGCCTGAATTCCTTAACAGCCTCGGAAACGCATACATGGCGCTATTCAAACATCTAGGACAGCAAGATCTTATGCCCCAGGCGCTTAGCTATATTGATCAGGCTGTATCACTCACGCCAGACGGCTATCCTGCCAAGGCTGGATATTTGCATAACCTCGGAAGAGCGCACAGGCTCATGTTTCAGCGTCTAGGAGCACACGAACACATCAACAAAGCTCTCGACTGCATGGAACAGTCGGTTACTCTTACACCAGCCGGTCATCCAGCGCTGCCTGGATATCTGAATGACCTTGGCGATACGCATTGGGTAATGTTTGAGCAACTAGGCGTGCATGAGCATATTGATAAGGCTCTTAGCTACCTCAGGAAGGCGATTTCGCTTACCACCGATGATCACCCGAACATGGCCAATCACCAAAGCAGTCTCGGGGCCGCATACCTATTACTTTTCCAGAGCCAAGGTCTACAAGAACAAGTCAGCCAGGCACTTGATTGCTTTGAGCAGGCGATATCACTCACCCCAGACGGCCATTCGGATAAACCTGGGCTCTTGAACAATCTTGGTAACGCATATTGGATACTGTTTCAGCGTCTCGGCGTGCAAGAAAACCTTGACAAGGCTACCAGCTATTTTGAAGAAGCAATCTTACTCGTTCCGGACAACCACCAAGACAGGCCTGACTATCTGAACAGCCTCGGTAACTCGCATCAGTCACTATTCGTACGTCTCGGCGCACGAGATCACATCAACAAGGCGATCAATTGCTTCGATCAGGCGGTTTCGCTTACCCCAGATGGCCATGTAAGAAAGCCTATGTATTTAAATCACCTCGGCAACGCATACTGGCTATTATTCCAACGGTCGGGTACACCCGAGCATATCAACAAGGGGCTCGACAACTTCAATCGGGCGGTCTCACTTGCTCCCGACGGTCATCCAGAGAAACCCGGGTATTTGCTTAACTTGGGCAACGCATATCAGTCGCAATTCGTACATCTTGGCGAGCATGAGCACATCAATACCGCTATCGACTGCTTTGAACAGGCTTCTTTACTTACGCCGGACGACCATGCAAACAAGGCCGTTTACTTGTACAAACTTGGTTGTGCATATTGCTTGCGCTTCGAGAGGTTTGACTTGCCAGCGGACATCAGCCAAGCAAATCGCTATCTTGAACAGGCGGTTTCCCTGACTCCAGATAGTTACACGATGAAAACAGACTTCTTGGCGGGCTTTGGCCATGCACTTTGGCACTTGTATCAGCGCTCACATCTGCTACAGGATGCAAAGAACTCGGTGCGTTCAATCAAACAGGCCGCTCTATTGATTAGCGGGAACCCTTCTACTCGATTTTCTGCGTCCGGCGAATGGGCTCGAATTTCAAAGGCATTGAAACTGCCTGCACTCGAGGCTTACTCTCTGTGTATGGAACTCCTGCCCCACATTATCTCACTTGGTGCTCCTGTTCCCCGCCGGTACGAGTCTATCACACCCGAGATTCAGCACCTTATTACCGAAGCAGCCGCAGCGGCTATAACGGCAGGACACTATGATCTTGCAGTAGAATGGCTTGAACAAGGCCGGTGTTTCGTTTGGAACCAGCTGTTACAATTGCGAACGCCGCTTGACGAGCTACGCTCCGCTCACCCAGATTTGGCCGAGGAGCTACAAAAGATTTCATTTCAGCTAGAGTCTGCATCTATTCCCGAACCAACGAAGTCAGGTATCGCGAATAACGGGCTATCACTACACGAAACCGCTCAGAAGCATCGTCGCTGGGCCGAAAGACGAGAGGAGCTTATAGACTCTATTCGGCTGCTCCCTGGTTTTGAAGATTTTCTTCGTCACTCAAAATTGTCGAAGCTCGTCGGATGTATGCGAGAAGGAACGGTCGTCGTCTTGAACGTCGATAATCAGCGCTGCGATGCACTAGTCATTCAAGCTGGCATCCAAAGCGTCTCCCATGTTCTACTTGGTGATCTTACCTACGCGAGGGCGGAAATGGCACGCAGCCAACTAACGAACTGTCTTCAGGCAAGGCATCTCCAGCGCGGAATTAAGAAGGCCGAACGCCAGTTCCAGGGTTCGTTTAAGAACCTATTATCCATACTGTGGCATACCATCGTGAGGCCTGTACTTGCTCATTTGGAAATCACCGTAAGTACTCGTTCAGCGTGTAATTGGTTCTTGATCACTCACATGAGATATATTCACAGCAAGTTCTTCCTGTCGAGGAGCTGCCACATATCACGTGGTGTGTTACTGGCCCCCTCTCGTTTCTACCTATTCACGCCGCAGGAGATTATGACAACCCCAAAACCATACTCTCCAATCTCGCAATCTCGTCGTATGCTCCCAACTTTACCTCCTTGCAAAAGCCCACTCCAGCTCCTTCAACTTTTTCCGGCATCTTGGCCGTCGGTCACGAGTCGTCAATTCGTGGTCTAAGCGCTCTGCCTGGCACAACGGCCGAGTTAGACCAGGTCGAAAGGCATTGCGAAGGGCTTCCAGTTACCCGGTTGTACGAGAAAGATGCATTGGCAGATACTGTGCTACAAGCTATGGCAGATCACAGTTGGGTGCACTTTGCCTGCCACGCCTCCCAAGATCCCGGCGATCCGCTCAAGAGCGCGCTACACCTGCACGACGAAGATCTAAATCTTGCTGCGATCTATCGGACTCCGTTTGAAAACGCTCAGCTAGCATTTCTTTCCGCTTGCCAGACGGCTACAGGAGACTCGGCGCTACCCGATGAAGCGGTACATTTAGCGGCAGGACTATTAATGGCAGGCTATCCAAGCGTGATTGCGACGATGTGGTCTATTAGTGATACGGATGCCCCTCTCGTCGCTGGAGAAGTGTACAAGTGCCTACTGGAGGATCACACGCCGGACAGTCGGAAAGCGGCAAAGGCGCTGCACAGAGCAACGGCGCGTTTGCGCGATGAGATTGGGGTTGAAGAATTTGCGCGATGGGTACCCTATATACATATAGGACATTAAACAGCAAGTTGGGTACTGGTAAACGGATGAGATGTATGTAACCTGTCTAGAAAGCTGATATGATGTTTGACCGGGATCACCGCGAACCGCATTGAAATTTAACAAAGTATTGCTGGCTGTATGCGTTTGCTTTTCGGGCTTTTTCTCCTCTACACCGGCTGTTCTCTTTTCTCTTTTCTTTCCTTTTCTCACTTGATGTCGATGCGTAAGGAGAGCCTCGATTCGACAACAAACCTTCGATTATGAACATAGTAGGTACCCAGTTCCGTACCCTCAAGCACAGAGTCTCCAACTCCATCCCAGACCACATCCATCCTGATGTCAGCTCGCTTCTGTTCCTTCCTAGGTCAAACTTCCTGCTCCATAGCCTTCTCAACCCTCCGGCATCTCTCCAAGTATAGTTTGTCCCATCTCGCCTTCGCCTTCACCCGGGTTCATAAGCGTACCCATACCATCCTCCTCCTACATCGCCATCTCCTCTATAAAGCTCAGCTCCTCCTCGCGTTTCCGCTGCCTGCTCGGCACACCTTCGTAAGCCCACACCTTTCCCGGCTTTCACTTTAACCACCTTGATCCAACCCACAACACATTGCATGATGTCGGAATCCATACCCATTTGACCCGATCATCCCGTGCCGATGGGAACGCGCATCGGATTTTCGATAGTATTGAGGTGAATCCAAATGTGTAACGAACGGGGGAACCAATTCGTTGGGAAACCGAGCAGTCGGATGAACAGGCGAAGTGAGAGGCAATGGCTGAGTGGCTAAAACAGAATATGCTAAACTTCTATTTTGAGCTAGTAAGTCTCCATACGACCATGAGCGGTCCCCACATCCGCGCGGGTTGAGCTACTGGTCAATTTCAACACCAGAGGCGACGGAGGTAAACGAGAATGCTTCGAAATAGAAATGAAAGCCAGAGACCGAAATGGGTGCAACGCCATTTGTGAGTCGAACGTCAAGATTGATCCTCCGTCCCTGATTCTCCTCGTCGAGTGTTTTGCCTCACTGGGGGACCACTTGAGGCATGGACGTCTAAGTCGGTTTCGGTTTCGATTTCGATTTCGGTGTATGTATACGGCCGGGGTATCCGGATTGATCATGATATACGCTCTACGTCCTATCGGGCGAGACGTAATGCTTCTTGCGAAACCGGGAAGCGCCCTCTGCCGGGTCGAGCTAGGCGCAGCCCATCCTGGGCCAGAGATTCGCCTCATGTTACGCAAAGGCAGAGCCACGGTCGCAGACGTTAGAAAAGTGGAGTCGTACCGTGCCAACGGGCTCGCGAAAAACCACTCCTCGCGCTTAGCAATGAAACCTATAGGTCCAACGCTCCCCTAGTCTCGGTCTTGGACGCATAAAACTGCGGAATAACCCCATCGGTAGATCAAGTGCCTGTGTCGAGACACATAGTTTTGTCGTGTAATGTTCGAGCGGCCTCGAATAAGGTTTAGGGAGCGTTGTCCACATTTGGAGGAGTGTCTTGTTGGGATATTCGAAGGCGTCGAGACGGAGGGATCTCTTGTTGGAGCTGGGAGGGGTGCAGGTACAAGCTCAGGTAAATCATTAATCTCAGTTGACCGGACAGAGGGCGTTGTCGAGCTGTGCGATAAGGAAACGATTATGCAGATTAGCATCATTAGAATCTCATAATAATACAAAGAAATACTATTACTCGCAGTACGCGACCGTACACGAGGGAACGTAGCGTATAAAGTGTCTACATTGCAATAAAGATTAGCGAGATGTTTTCAAAGGTAAAACGTAATCAGTTTACCAGATTACTCGACCCGACGCGATGTTGGCACCTATTCGCGCTCAACTCTGACCATTTCCTTTCAATGACTAACCGGCGAGCCCCTAGTTCAAGTTCCAGCTGGATATCTAGCTCATGAGTACCATACTGGGCGTAGGCGCGTATCCATGCATCCGGCTCCAGTGGTTCGTCTATGAGTGGCTCGTCCTCCATGCCTCGCTCGTACCGTTGGTATCTGGTCCGAACAGAGTCTCGCAAGTTTAGAGTTTAGGCAATACATAGTTTTAGTGCAGGTCAGAGTCCAGCGTGAAGTTGGAGTGGGGTGAGGTTCGGAGTGTAAGCGCTATCATGCGTGGCCTTCCGCAAACAGAATGGTGGTCGAGTGTGGTAGCAAGATTCTAGTCACGTCAAAATTTCAAATCACGCCACCCTCACGTGATCGAGCTCGCTTGGTCTTCCACCGTTCTGGTCCAAATATAAACCATAAAAGGGACGTCGGATAAGTAATGCGTCAATTTAGCAAAATAAGCTCACCACTCTCAAGCCACACTTTCTGCGTGCAGCTGATTTGCAAAATACAAGCGACCTATCGGGATGTTCGGTGTATAAGCTTGACCCGCTAATAAGGTGCATCACGCGATGGTAAATAAATGATTGGTTACAGCTGCTCAGATCTACGTAACGATAATACAGAACCAATTTACAACAGGCGCTGAAAACAGTTGGTCATGCGCTCATAAAGGATTATAGCACTGCTGCCAATCGAGTCCCAACCTAGCCTCACGAAAGTCCAGTCCGATACACGGCTTGTTCGACAAGATGATCTTGACGCCGGGAGGCGCAACTGCGTCGCGTAGGTCTCGAGGGACCCACAGTAGACGTTCTCGCTCTGGACCAAGCACCCAGCCATCCTCGTTCAACGTCCAGTCGCGTGGGGAGGCGGTGATTGAGGTATCGATGGCGTCTAGAGTCATGAGCAGGATCCCGTAGTGAGGTGTTGAGACGTCAGCAATGAAAGAAAAATGAGACTATTGAATCGCGTACCTTGCGGTTTCGGGTTATTCAACTTGTGGATATGCTTTGGCCCAGTGGTGCGGGTAGTCCGGTTCGTGAACTTGGGGATAGTCCAGAAGGAGGGGCGAGGAGGTTCGATAGCCGGATGCCGGGATGATATGGGAGGTCCAACTAGTTCGGGTTCTGACCGCGTGGGTGCAAACCAAATGCGGATTGAGCGGTCATCCGAACTGGATACGATGTATGCGCCGTCAGGCGAGTACGAAACACAGCGGAGGGAACTGGTGTGACCTCCGAGTGGCTGACCTATAGGTTTGCCAGTGCGTGCATCCCAGATCCAGATTGTCTTGTCATCAGAGCCAGACGCAATACATGTGTCATCGGGGGAGTATGCAACTGAGTAGACCAACCGCGTGTGACCTGTGAGTGGCTGACCTACAGCAGTGCCAGTACGTGCACCCCAGATCCGGATGGTGTTGTCAAATGAGCCAGACGCAATGTATGCACCATCAGGAGAGTATGCAACTGACCAGACCGAGCTTGTGTGATTTATGAGTGGCTGACCTGCTGGCTGGCCAGTGCGTACATCCCAAAGCCAAATCGTCTTGTCCAAAGCGCCAGACACGATGTATGCGCCATCAGGGGAGTATGCAACTGAGAGGACCCAGTCCGTGTGGCCTGTGAGCGGCTGACCCACAGACTTGCCAATGTGTGCATTCCAGATACGGACGGTGTTGTCCGAAGAGCCAGACGCGATGTATCCGCCATCAGGAGAGTATGCAACTGAGTAGACATAGCCTGTGTGACCTGTGAGTGGCTGTCCTATAGGCTGGCTAGTGTGTGCACCCCAGATCCGGATGGTCTTGTCTGTAGAGCCAGACGCAATGTATGCGCCATCAGGGGAGTATGCAACTGACAGAACCGAGCTTGTGTGACCTGTGAGCGGCCGACCCACAGGCTTGCCAGTGCGTGCATTCCAGATCCGGACGGTATTGTCGTCAGAGCCAGACGCAATACATGCGCCATCAGGCGAGTATGCAACCGAACGGACACAACGGGTGTGGCCTGAGAGAGGTTGAGCCGCAGCCTCCTCCCGATGACTATCTGAGCTGCTCAGTTCATAAGTATTGGTCTCAAGAGCTGTATTTGAAGCCCCGGACCGGCGATCCGCAAGGTCAAAGGTTGTGTTGAGTTGGGTCAGTCTTGGCGGCCACTCCGTCGCCGAAGCTACCAGCTTTTGTACTCTTTGACTGTAGCATTCCACAAATGGACCATCGCGTGACCAGAACTGCAGCGCTGAGATGTAGATGTGCGGTGTGCTTTGGGCCATAGGGCTATTGGAGAAGATCAAGAGAAACTCGCAAGCGTCTTCAACCAACCGAATTGTCTTCGTCGAGACTTCTAGCTGCTAAATTTGATGGCTGAGCGTAATCCTGAGAGGGCATATCGCTACGTACCGGCAGCCTTTTGCCCACACCACGCAGAAGCGTAACTCCCGAAGCAAGGCGGTTTGTCAGACTCAGTATCTCCATCCACAGCAGCAATCGTGTCGACAGAAAGTCATCCAGCTGAGAGCATAGATCTTCAGTCATGGCCGCACGCTCCAAATGTGCTCCCCAGTGTAAGCATGCGTACAAAAGCGTGGGGGAAATCATGTCGTTCACTCTGTCTTCGAGATATGGGACTTCCCGATCGAGCAAGCACGACGACTCGAGCTCACAGAAGTTGAACAACGGATCCGCCGACATCATCGCGTCAAAGCATCCACGCGCGAGCTGCATGTGCGCTTGTTCTGGACTCTGATGCAGTCTATCAGATTGCGACTGATTCCGTAAACAGGTCGCAAATGCTTTTTCAAGTGATGAACTCAATCCGCCTGAATCGGAAACGTAGAGAACAGGTAGCAGCAGCGATAACATGGCTGGTAAAATATGACCAGAGTTTAGTCCCACAATACCAGTGGTCACATCTATTGTTGGCGGAGCTCCTTTATGGACAGCAGTACGAAGCAACGTCAGAAGTTCACCCCTTGTCGAGTCATCTAATGTTTCGCCATGAAGTACCATAGAGGTTATGAAGGTATATAAAACATTGGGGTCGAAATAGTTAGGATCTGCTGGATCGGAGACTCCAAGGAGCCACTTCAGTCGTTTAGCCCGCTCAGATGGGTTAGCCTCGCTCAGGTATTGTACAAGGGCGGTCGCATACACAAACGAGGTCTTTGACCGCTGAGCGAGCCGCTCCAGATCAGTCGCAGGCAGATCCAGATCCTGAAGCTTGGCCGCCAGGTAAGTGCTGACGTCGTTCCGGGCAACGATGTGATCAATCTCGTGGAGACGAAGCTCAAACAGATGCCGCTCGCTAGGGGTGCCGTGCATACACTTGTGAGTCATCCGGCTGGGGAGGATGCTGACCAAGAGCTTGACGGGTAGCTTAGGTATCTGATCCACTAGAACTCGCAGCAGCCGGTATACCATATCCTTGTCCTCACATTCCTCGATCCCATCGATCACGATGACCGGTTCGGCCATAAAGGTATGCCCAATTAGACCCAGAGGCGCAGCAATTAGCTTTCGGAACTGATCGTCAAACGGCAGGCGAAGAAGCTCGAGGCCTTGCTCCAACCCCTTGGATATTGTGCATTGAAACGGGAGGGACTGCCGAGCTAGCTGATATGATATGGTGGGAAGGATCCGATTGACGTCTCGACAAATTAGATTTTGCCGAGAGCAGAAGACGCAAGCCAACGGCTTTCCTGTACTCTCCAGATACTCGCATAGGCTGTACGCCACCGCTGTCTTTCCTACCCCAGACGTTCCGTTCAGCCAGCGTATGTTCTGGGACTTGCCGTAGTGTACCCAGTCACGGAGATCTTGCAGCACATAGTCGCGCGTCCCCGGCGTACACCCACTTCGGGGCACAGCATCTGGCCCCGAGTACCGGTAGTACGCCGCGGGAGCGTGTGGGAATGATTCTAGCCTAGCAATCTACATAGTCGAGTCATTCTGAGTCGTATCCATACCTTAATCGCCTCGTACTTACCGCTTCTTCAGTGTTATCTATCTTCCACATAGTTGGGGTTTCAGACATCTACCACGATTTCTTAGGGTTACATATGCCAGCAGACTGGGAATGTCATGCTTACCAACAACAACGCGAATGAGCCTCGGACCCGGCTAAAACGTGCCAATACCTCATCCAAGTCATTTATAGCTAGAGCCGCTTCGTTACTTGAGCTTTGCCCAGGTTGAAGTAGTGGTTCAGTCTCGCGGTCAAGACTCCTAACACCTTGCTTGAAAATCGCGTCGTTGTAGATCTAAACAGGACACCAACCGAGCAAAACGTATAATACGTTCAACATGACTTTCTTGCAATGGCAAGGTTTGTGACGCGCTCATATAGCGCGCGAGGCGTAAGGATAGTTCATTCATGTCGATTCTGAGCTGTGAGTATTCGAGGCGAGTGCGACATCCAGCCTAGTCACGCACTGTAAGCTCGAGGACCTCCCCCTGATGCCCACTCAAAAACCTCACATCGAACATCTTTACGCAGACCGACAGTTGACCGATGGCGGATTTGAGCCCGCTAAGCTCGTAAGGCTTGTTGTTCAGGAAGTGAATGAGCGCTCCCAGCCCGTCCCAGCTCATATACTCCAAGTGGATGACTGGAGGCTCAGGGCTGGGGGACTTAAACATACGGCTGAAAGCATATGTAGCACGTTCGGATCTGCTCTTGAGTTTCATAAACATCCTTGGGAAGAGATATATGCTCAATATAACAGTGGTACAGTTAATGGGGGATGATAGAAGAGCCTGCGATATCCATCATTGGCTTGGCAATTGAAACCACGTGACCTTTACTTTTGTTTTAAGTACATATTTAACGAGCTACATGAACAGATGGTCAAACCGCTCGGAAACAAAGCATGAACACGAGGCGAGAAAAGTCAAAGAAGAAGAAGACAGAAGTCGGGAAGGTGACAGGCAGGACGGAGCAGAGTACAAAAGAGACACAAACAACTACATAAACAACAACTACAGATAAAAGAGTTAACTGTCCTTAGAGAAGGCATTGGACCGAGAAAGAAAATAGATAACCGCGGAAAGGCCTTTCTTTGAACCGAAGAAGCGCGGAAACGAGAAGTAAGAGGAGACGCGGCGAAGAACCTCCCGGACCCCATTGTAGAGACAAGACACGTGACCTTTACCTTTTACGCTTGCAGCCCGAAGCGCCCTTCCGTCCATCTGTCCACCTGCGTATTGCATGACAATTGCCTCAATCACACGCTCCTTCTCGTTGATCATCCTCTGCACCTCGGCTCGCTCCTCATTTGTGGCATTAGGCGGACTGGGAATCTCACAAGTGGCGGTGGCCATACGCAAGTCGTCTAGAACAGCGAGTGCGCCGTGGTGTGCGAGGATCGAGTGGACGGTGATTATGGGAATGGCGGTTGAGAACCCGAGAAGTTGCTTGATATCAGGGGTTTGGGCGTCCATGAGGAGGTGTATGAAATTGCCATAGGTTTCGCGCATCCTACAGGAGTGTGTCGGTCGAAAGTTTCAATCTAAGGAAGCGACGCTACGTACTTGTCCGGGTTCGTAATCTTAAGTCGCCTCCCAATCTCGAGCACTCGTGCGACCCACTTCTCGTTTGCTGCAAAGTCTCGGTCCTGGAACAGTTCCTGACCAGTCTTGTAGTCCGCAGCGAGACATAAGCCAGACAAGATCAAACATAGCTCCCGAATCTGCGCCGCGGCTCGTTTCGTCCTGGTTGTTGAATATGAAAGGATATCCACGCGGTCCGTACACTCCGACACGTGTAGCGCGGCCTCAAGCAGACGCAACAGTTTTCGTTCAGGTAGAGTGAGGTGTAGTGGGATATGTTTCGATCGATCCGCAAGAGATGTGGAAGAGTATCGTGTAGTGGCTTGGGAAGAGGTAGGCGCGTCGATATTGACCTCGCCGTCATCGACCTCGGTCATCTCCTCGTCCAGTTTCTCCGAGGCACCATTCTCCCCGTTTACTTTTGAGTTCGGCTCTGTGTTATCGCCAGTTCATGGAGAGGTCGGGAAGTGTAGCGCTTGCGGGTTCCTTTGCGGTGCTGAGCCTGAAGCACCCGTCGCAAAAGTCGTCTTCACATGTTTCTCAACGAACATTTATCGCTTAATCTAGGCCGTCCAAGCTTTTTATTAGCTTCACTCCCGAAAGAATCAGAAACTGAACAACACTACTCACCTTGGCGCTCAATGCAATTGTCCTCCTCCACCGGTTTGTCTTCCTCTTGTTCCTCAGGAATAGCCTGTCGATTACTGTTCAGCTCCTCGATTTCGAATGCGTCTGGGTTGTCGAGTATGTTAGAGACTGTCCATCATTGTGGTTATGTGGGAGTCCTGTGGCTGGAGTTTGGTTTAGGTTTGATCTCGCCGATCCCTCCGAGCGCGGGGGATGTTATGATTTGAAATTGGACTGCTCATCTTTGATCGAGCCCCGCCACCACACTCGACCACCATCTCGCTCCGTGGCAGACCGCTCGGAATCACATCTGCCTATCAAACCTCACTCCTGCAGTCGACGCTTCACTCAGACATAACCCTAAATTTGAGTCTCCCAATCTCACGACTGGCGAGACTGCCGTTTAGACAGGCATCGGCAACACGACTAGGACGTGGAGGACAACCGCCCATGGACGAACTGCCAACTCTCGATATAACTATTCGCGCTTACGCCCAGCATATTATACGCCAGCTATGATTTGAGCTGAACCTGGACCTGGGAGCACGCCCAACTCCGAACCCCGGGGGTTTGGTTGCGGTTGAGAACGAATTGATGGTGTGCCAACCTCGCGTCGAACCACTGACTTGGTAAGTTCATTACTTCTTACCCTCGAAGACTTTCACTGTATCTGCTGCAATACAGACCCATCGCCTATACATTGTACTGCCTTCTACTCGCACACTTATGGCCGCCAATTTCGCAGAGTCGGTAGGTCGCGCTACATCGAACACTACCGTCTGGATAATTGAATACTTGAAGCAGGGGTGTTCTCACTTCAAACGCCCCATCAAATCCCACTACCGATAAGACCTTCCCGACTGAACCTATGCTCAAACTCTCGTTACCACCGTGCGCTCTATCTACCTTCGCCTAGGACCATCTCCCACTTCTCACCTCCGCATGCGGCGGCGGACGGATTAGAACTACCGCGAAGACATTCTAGATATTGTGTGTTAGCTTCTTCTAGTGGACGAAGCGGCTAAGTAGCCTGGTCTGGAGTGTTGGATTTGCAGGAAAGTTGGCGGGATGCTGACCCGTTCAGCTGGAGAAGGGTGGAAGGTTAGTTTGCATTATCAAAATCCTCCGTAGCTAGGACTCCCAGCTGAGACACGCACTAGTTAGGTATATTAGGACGCTCCCTGAGAGAATCAGTAGATGAATTTTGAGGTAGTGCGCACGGGCAGGGGACCTGGACGTAGCGAACAGTGAGCTAATCATCATATTTTTACTTAAACATTAGATCCAAAACAAGCCTAAATCTCCCTCGAAAACATCCTTGTTCCTGAATACCGCCACATGCTTCCCAATGCACACCTCAGCACGCCAACTATGGCTCTCCTATCGCTTTTCCTGGTGCAAGCACTAAGCCTATCACATTCATGTGATTCCGACTTGATATTTATCTGCTTAGACGAACGACCGACGGGTCACAAGGGTGGTTCTGTCTGATGTGGATCTTGACCGGACTCGAGGGCGCGGTCGAGGAGGAAGACGAGTGGGAAACGCGACTCGGGACTTCTGCGATAAGTGAGCTGGAGTTAGGGAGGAGATCGTCGTTGGGTGGAAATGGTTGGTCGACAACACCCTTCACGGGCTCCCGCACTATCCGAATGTGGGGTTGTTGTCGTGGACGAAATTATCTCGAGTAAGTGACTCATTTCTATCATGAGGCGCCTAACCACAGTGTAGTGTAAGTCTGATACAAAGTGGTCTTGTGAGATCCTCAACCTCTTAATCGCCTCTATGACTTGTGCCTGCATACCCGACTTAATGATCTACACTTTATGTCTCGACTTAATGCTCGAAACAGAATCCGTTTTCGCCGGTCACGCCAACGTTCCGAGCTGAGTAGTTGAATACACGCGATATGAAAAGGTGTTTAGGCCGCCGATGCAGCTTGTGGCCTCCAAAACCCCCCGTGGTCGGGCCTTCCCCTCTGGAGCCTGACTCAACACCCAAACCCGAGTCGAGATCCAAATCCATCACTACTCCTCTGCCGAAACGACATCGAGGATCATCACGAGAGCGAGCACAAATAAAGCCGCCGGCGCCCGAGGGTAGAATCGAACGTTCGATGCACGGGAGAAGCCGAGATGGAGTACAAGCGAGGAGTAGTAGGATTGAGTTGCAAGCGGAAACCAATGGCGTAAGTGGAGGGTAGAGCGGACAGAGGAGAGATTATTTTTTCTAGAAGGTCGAAATATACAATTTACTGCTGTCTGGCTGGAGAAGCCGTCGAAAGTAAGAGACGCCAGAAGCGCGTTTTGTTCACATGAGTCTCATTTTGCCGTCGTATCAATCCAACGCGGTCTGAGTCTGGGTCGCTTGGGATACGTACTTTCCCTACTCAGGTAAGGATTCGCAGATCAGGGCCACAAAATAGATTCGTATGACTTAAAATGTTTCATATTCAAGGTGGGTTCACCGCGCTCCTCGTCCAAAACTGAGATATATGCGCTCTCTTCTTCCCGAAGCAGTGGCACACGAAGAGTACACACAACTATCGGGACATACCACTTACATAAGACTAATACAGAATCGTAACCTTGAGTTATTACGATGATGCTAGTTCACTTCATCTATTCTCTTGGTATCCTTCATCTATAGCTAGTACGCCCGACCGATTCGAACCACCATCAACCATACCTCAGAATATCCTCCTTTTCACAGAAGATACTTCAGCTGGTCTTATCTTCTCGTTCTGATTAGGTCAATTTTCATAGCAGCCACTTGCCACATCATGCGATTAGGTAATCCGCCCGCTGCACGGCCAGTTAGAGCCCGGCGGTGAATCCACAAACCAAGCGCGATCTCATATGCGATAATGGGGCTTTGCCACCATAGGGATATACTTCGCACAACACTCGCAACGTATTTTTATTTTCTGGACACTTCATACTACGTACGAAGGATAAGTATGCTGGAGTAGGATTGCATATCAGTGTGACGAGAGATCCAAATTTGACGGCAGCCCTACCGAAGCAGTTTGGGGCCCAGTTTCGGTACCAGTTGCAGTACCAGTTTAGGCCCAGTTCCGCTACCGTGAAACCCCCTAATATCCACGCACCTGTCGGCCAGGCAACTTTCGTACTCAAACGTCCATTCTTGACTATTCGCCTCCCGACAGAATCGACCGTATTCCCTCGGGCACTCGCTGGTTTATCCAGAGCTCATCCAGCGTTAACAACTTAGTCCACATTATTGATGTTTTCATATACTTGGTTCACAGTTCAATGTTGTTATCCAGTCGACTGTATGCGCTCGCCTTCGGGCCCTTGCTCCTCCACAATTATTTTCCTTTCTTTTTCTTTCTGCTTCTTATTGATGTTGATACATAAAGCGTGGCCTCGATTTGAAAATGAATTTTCAACTCTAGAAAAGTCATCGCACCGTCCCAGTACCATACCACATATCCACCCAGCCTTCCCAGCGTCCTCAGTCCCATTCAGAGCCGTATTTATTTCAGCGTCAGCTCGCTGCTGTTTCTTCCCAGGTTCGGCCATCGTATATCCTTCCCAATCCTCCGGCATCTCCACAAGCATGGTTCGTTCCATCTTGCCTTCGCCTTCGTTCAGGTTCATACGCGCACCAATACCACCATGATCTCTACCTCCTCCATAGCGCCCAACTCCTCTCATTTCCGTCGCTCACCCAGCGCAGGTTCGCATATTCAACACATCCACCCACTTTCGTTTTCGCCGCCGCCACCTAACCCACCAAACGTCGCATGAGCAATCCGGCGTATCCCGTGCAGATGGGCACGCGCATTGGAGTTTCGGTAGTATCGAGGTCAAATCCGAACGGGGAGCGGACGAGGAAGCTAAGTCGTTGGGTAATCGAGTAGTCGAATCCATAGACGAAGTGGGAGGTAACGGCTGAGTGGTTATGATAGAAGACGCCGAACCCTCAATCTGAACTACCGGACCGGCAACTTGTCCGTCCGCACCACGGGCAAAATTGATATTCGTTATCCTCCCACCCAAGGCAGACCCGAACCCTCGAAGCCTGTGGTGTAGTAGGTCCGAAATCGGCGTTGGAAGCCAGCCAAGAATTATTTGGGCAAATCTCCAGAAGACCATCAACTGCTCCCACATCCACGCGAACTGAATGACTCGTCGAGATCGAGATTTGAGGGCGATGGAGGCAAACGGGAATCGGTGCGAAAGAAGAATGGATGCGTGCTAGTCTCGGAGCCTGGAATGGGCACAACAACATTCGTACATCGAACGTTCAGACCCACCCTCCGCCCCTTATCCTCCTGGTCGAGTGCTTTGTTTTCACTAGAGGAAGCTATACGGTGCATTGGCGCCCGTGGAGCCAAGACACATCCTCCGTCCGATCGAACTGGGCGCAGCCCGTCCTAGACTCAACATTCTCCTCATATCGCGTACAGGCGCAGGTGCGGTCGTAGGGGTTGGCAAGTGGAGTCGCACTGCGCCAACACACTCGCCAACGTCCCCTCCTTAGGCATAGCGGCGAAACTCCCAGACCTCAAGCCCCCCTAGTCTCAAAATCCGACACGTAAACTGTGGAATAGCCCCGTCGATGGATTGAGCGCCCGTGACGGCATATGTCGTTCCGGCATGGGATTTTCGTGGTCATCGAGTGATGTTCGGGGAGTATTGTTCCACAGTGCAAGGATGTCTCGTCGGGATGTTCGAATCAACCGTCAAGTAGGAAGAATCTCTCGTTGGCGTTGGGAGGAATGGGCTATAAGCTCGAGCAGATCTCTGGTGTTAGTTGACCGGGCAGCCGGCGTTGTCAAGCCGCGCACTAAGACAAGTCGGCTACGATCGTGTACATCAGCATGATTGTGTCCCGCTAATGATAACATGACGTACCCACACAGCTCGCTCGCACGCCGAAAAGGAGGGAGTGCGAACTGTATCCGGCGTCGGGGACTACGAATAGAGGCGGCGGGTAGTTTAAGTATGGGTCAATGATTGTGGAGGGGTTCGAGTTTACGTTGCTATCTGGGTGGGTCTACCATCGAAAAAAACATCAGCTCAATCTCATACACCGGACGTGAAGAGAGAACGAACCGATGCCAATGAAGGAACATAGGTCACGAGGATTTGCACTACAACACAGTCACAAGCGTGACGTCGGCGTCGACAACCTCTCCCTCAGTGGATACCCCTCGACGAAGCCAATCCCGCCCAGGCTGTGCGTAAGACTCATGGTGGGCCGAAGAGTCGTGTATACGTTGCGTGGCGCTGGGACCGCTCATCTCGGGCGACGCTTTGATGACTAAAATGGAAGTTGGGCAGAGCAGCCGATCGCCTCGCGGAATTGGTGGCCATGACTGAATAAATAGAAGAGTATATAACGTATAGGTGACGTCTCTGCATTGCGATATACATTAGCAAGCAGCCCCCAAAGGCAGAACACGATCAGCTTACCAGGTTAGCGATCCGACGCGAGGTTAGTACACCATTCGTACTCGACTATATCCATGTCCTTTCAGCGACTCAACCATGGTGCCCGTAGTTCCAGTCCTAGCTCGACTCCCAGCTCGTAGAGTGCATATACCAGCAGGCACGTATTAGTATATCAAGCTTCAGCGGTCTATCCCTGGGCTGCTGGTGCTCAGCCCGGTCGTGTCGTACGTAGGTGGGTTCGAACGGTAGGCACACAAGCCTTGAGGTTAGGCAATAACCGGTTTCGGTGCAGGTAAGAATAAAGCATGAAGCAGATGAGACCATTTATGTAGACGTCGTTTCGAGCCGCCTCCCGCGGAGCAGAATGATCGTCAAGTGTGGTGGCGAGATTCATGGATGTCAAGCAGCCCAATTGCAAATCATAACAGCCTCACGTGATTGGGCTTGCCTGATCTTCCGCCGCTCTGGTCTAAATGCGGACTGCGAAAGGCACGTCGAACGTGTTGTTCTAACAGAACTGCATCAGCTCTTTCATATTACGCTGTGTACTCACATCTAGCCCATATTAAAAATCAGGCCACCCATCGGGATGTTCGTTGTACACGCTGGATTCACCAGTCATGGGCTCTCTAACCGGCGCATACAAGGCACATAACACTATGTTACTCATGCATGATGCCTCACATACCCCCTCGCAGCGAGTCAAATAAGGCTCAAGGATACAGCCGTAGCCTGAAGCCTGTAGCTCGATATGTGTTCGCGTGCCCGTCAATTGGATTGAGCATGCTACCAGGTTGAATCTTCTACCTAATTGAGAAGCCGCGGACTCTTGCGGTACTGAGCAAGGAATATAGCTCAATTCGTGCTCTGTATACCTGTTGCTTCCTCAAATGCTGAGACATCTCATCATGCAACCAACTTGTGTCGCCCTGCCCTTATGGACGTTGGGTATCAGTTGCAGTTGTATGACGAGCGTGGGTTTGGAGTTAACCCCCAGTGATGTTTGATTCTCATCGACGCTGAGACAGAGCAAAAAAAGTCGGATATCACGAATCATGTACCATCCCTCGCGTAGAAACAACTACATGCGCGCGACCTCTTCCTGTTTCGCCCGGCGGTTTCTAGATATATGCGTCCAGCGATCGGTGGTGTGGATGAAATCGGGGTAATGTTCGAGCTTACACCGCGCCTACCGCTGAATATAAGGTACATCACTCGGTAGGAAATAAATAGCTAGTTGCAGCTGCTCAGATCTATAGAGCGAGGATACAAAACCAATTTACAAGAGGCGCTGAAAACAGCTGGTCGCGCACTCATGAAGGATTATAGCACTGCTGCCAATCGAGTCCTAGCGTTGCCTTACGGAAGTCCAGACCAACACACGGCTTGCCCGACAGTATCATCTTGACGCCAGGAGGTGCAACAGCCTCACGTAGATCTCGAGGGACCCATAGGAGACGTTCTCGCCCTGGGCCAAGCACCCAGCCATCCTCGTTCAGCGTCCAGTCGTGTGGGGAGGCGGTGATTGAGGTATCGATAGCATCTAGATGGGCAGGAGTGCATCATGAGGCCTTGAGGCGTCAGTGATGAGAGTAAAATGGGACAACCAAATCGCATACCTTGCTGTTTAGACATGAGGTTGTTCGGCTTGTGACTATGTTTTGGCCGAGTGTCGTGGGTAATCCGGTTTGTGAACGTAGGGATAGCCCAGAAGGAACGGCGAGGAGGTTCGATTGTCAGATGCCGGGATGGTGTGGGCGGTCGTACTGGTTCGGGTTCTGGCTGCGTGCGTGCAAACCAGATGCGGACTGAATGGTCAACTGAGCCGGATACGATGTATGCGCCGTCAGGCGAGTATGCGACTGACTGGGCATAGCCAGTATGACCTATGAGTGGCTGTCCTATAGGTCTCCCAGTGTATGCATCTCAGATCCGGATAGTCTTGTCATCAGAGCCAGACGCAATGTACGCGCCATCGGGGGAGTATGCAACTGACCGGATCCAGTCTGTGTGACCTGTGAGTGACTGACCTACAGGCCTGCCGGTGTGTGCATCCCAGATCCGGATGGTTTCGTCCAGAGAACCGGACACAATGTATGCGCCATCAGGGGAGTATGCAACTGAGAAGACCCGGTCTGTGTGACCTGTGAGCGGCTGACCTTCAGACTTGCCAGTGCGTGCATCCCAGATCCGGATGATCTTGTCGTTAGAGCCAGACGCGATGTATGCGCCATCAGGGGAGTATGCAACTGAGTTGACATCATCTGTATGACCTATGAGTGACTGGCCTACAGGCTTGCCAGTGCGTGCATCCTGGATCCGGATGGTCTTGTCCGCAGAGCCTGACGCAATGTATGCGCCATCAGGGGAGTATGCGACTGACCAGACAGAGCGAGTGTGGCCGGGGTGAGGTTGAACCCCAGCCTCCTCCGCATCACCATCCGAGCTGCTCAGCTGGGAAGTATTGGCTCCAAGAGTCGTACTTGAAGCCTCTGATAGGTGCACAGCAAGTTCAGAGGTGGCATCGGATTGGGTCAGTCTTGCCGGCCACTCCGCTGTCGAAAGTACCAATTTTTGTACGTTTTGGCCGTAGCGTTCCATAAGTGGACCATGGCGTGACCAAAACTGTAGTGCTGATATGTAGGTGTGCGGTGTGCTTTGGGATATAGGGCTTATGAAAAAAACAAACAGAAAATGGTAAGCGTCTTCCACCAAGCCAATCGTCTTCGCCGAGGCTTTGAGCCACTAGATGCGATATCTTAGCATATGGCTGAGAGCGCGTATCTCTGCATACCTGTAGTCTTTCGCGTACGCTATACAGGAGTCCAATTCCCGAATCAAGATAATTTGTCAGATTCAGTATCTCCATCCATAGTAGCAGTCGTGTGGACAGAAAGTCTTCCAGCTGAGAGCATAACTCTTTGGTCGTGGCCGCACGCTCGAGATGTGCTCCCCAGTGTAAACATGCGTACAAAAGCTTGGGGGAGACTATGTCGTTCACTCTCTCTTCGAGATATGGGACTTCCCGATCGAGCAAGCACGACGACTCGAGTTCGCAAAAGTTGAACGACGGATTCGCAGACATCATTACATCAAAGCATCCACGTGCGAGCTGCGTGTGGACTTGTTCTGGACTCTGATGCAGCCTATCAGATTGCAGCTGTCTCGGTACATAGGTCGCAAACCCTTTTTCAAGAGATAGTTTTAATCCGCCCGAGCCGGAAACGTAGAGAACAGGCAGCAGCAGCGATAAAATAATCGGCAAAATATGAGCAAAGTCTAGTCCCAGCATATCAGCGGTAACATCTAGTGTTGGCGGAGCTCCTTCATAGACAGCAGTACAAAGCAACGTCAGAAGCTCACCCCTTGTCGAGTCGTCCAACGCTCTGCCATCAAAGATTAATCGGGTTATGATGGAGTATAGAGTATCAGGATTGCGATAGTCAGGATCTGCTGGATCAGAAACGCCAAGGAGCCACTGCAGTCGTTCGGCTCGCTCAGAAGAGTTAGCCTTGGCCAGGTATTGCACAAGGGCGGTTGCATACACAAACGAAGCCCCCGACCGCTAAGCGAGCCGCTCCAGAACAGTGGTAGACAGATTCAGATACTGAAGCTTGACCGCCAGGTAAGTGCTGATGTCGTTCCGGGCCATATAGGTGTGATTGAGCCCATGGAGACGAATTTCGAACACATGTCGCTCGCTAGGGGTACCACGCATGTACCTGTGCGTCATACGGCTAGGGAGAATGCTAACCAGGAGCTTAATAGGTAGCTTGGACGCCTGCTCGACCAGAACTCGTAGCAGTCGGTATAACCTATCCTTGTCTTCACACTCCTCGGTCCCATCGATCACGATAACCGGGGCACCCATAAATGTATGTCCGATTCGACCCAGCGGCGTGGCTATTAGCTTCTTGAACTGATCTTCGAACGACAAACAAAGGACCTCAAGGTCCTGCTCCAACTCACTCGATACTGCGTATCGAAACGGAAGAGACTGCTGAGCTAGCTGATACAAGATGGTAGGCAGTATTCGATTGACGTCTTGGCAAGCTGGATTCTGTCGAGAGCAGAAGACGCTAGCAAATGGCTTTCCTATACTCTCCAGATAGTCGCATAGGCTATATGCTACAGTTGTCTTTCCTATCCCAGCTGTTCCGTTCAGCCAGCGTATGTTCTGGGACTTGCCGTAGTGGACCCAGTCACGAAGGTCCTGTAGTACAGCTTCGCGTGTTCCCGGGGTACATCCGTTTCGGGGTACAGCGTCTGGCCCCGAGTAGCGATAGTACGCGGCCGGTACGTGTGGGAAAGACTCTAGCCTAGCAGCCTAGATGGTCGAGTCGTTCTGAGTCGCCCTCATGCCATAAACGCCTCGTACTTACTGTTTCTTTGTTGTCATCTATCTTCCATATAGTTGTGTTTTCAGACAGCTGTCACGATCTCTTAAGGTCATAGTCGATAGCTGATTAGCGATGTCGTGCTTACCAAGAACAACGCAAATGAGGTTCGGACCCGACGGTAACATGTCAAGACCTCGTTCAGGTCGTTTTCAGCCAGAGCTTCTTCGTCGTCCGGACTTTGTTTCGGAACGAGTAGTGGTTCAATCTCGCGGTCGAGGCTCCTATCATCGTGAGTGATTATTGCATTGTTATAGTGTCAAATCGCATACTAACCCGGCAAAACGGGCAACATGTTCATAGCTTCCGTGCAATGGTAGCAGTAGTGGTGTGCCCAGATCGCGGGCAAGGCAGGCAAACAGCTCGTCCATGCCAATTCTCGGCTGTGAGTACTCATGACGAGTGCAACATTGATCCTGATCATACGCTGTAAGCTCAAGGGCCAGTTCCTAGTGCCCGTTCAGAAACCTTACGTCGACCATCCTCACACAAGCTGAGAGCCGGTTGACGGCGGGCGTGAGTTGTCTAAACTCGCCAGGGTTGTCGTTCAGAGCGCGAACGAGCGCTTCGAGTCCATCCCAGCTCATATACTCCAAGTAGATGGTCGGACGATCGGGGCTGGGAGATCCAAACGTACGGCGGAGAGCATCCCTGACACGGTCAGATTTGCGTTTAAGCTTCAAAAGCATTGTAGATAAAGGAGATGTGAGCGGTTCAACAATTGTATCAAGCGGTGGGAGCGATAGTTATGGACGCCTTCACAGCGAATAGTCGATTCTTATCCACCCTGGCTATAGGCGCCGCGCGGACCGGGGCAGCCGCATACGAGGCTAAGTTCTAGAACGCACCTATATTCGCTGAGGTAAGCCTGTGTTGGATCACATCAACTGGGCTTTTATGAACTAGAAAGGGCCCGTGCCGGGCTGAGCACCTTGCCCGCTTTCGGAGTTTAATCGAGTGGTCTGCTTTCTCCTTCTTTTCCCTCGCGCCAGCATTGGAGATTATCGACCGACACAAGATACACAGCCTGTAAGCTAGAGAGTTGAGAGACTTAGTCTCAAGCTCACAGACCTTAGGATGGACTTCTACACGAGGCAAAATTCGTGCAGTCTGGACGTTTAGTATGGGAAGGCATATGTAAACAACCCGCTACCTCATAAAATATAACTGAAGTGCACAGCGCCTTAGCCCGTAGACATAGAGCGACAATGATAGCGCCACCTCAGCGCTCGTACATGCTCTGGATGCGAGCTTGTTCTATGTATGCGCCGTGATTAGATTGGATGTGCTTTCAATCCGCCTCGGCGACACCGGATCCAGTACTATAGTATTTCATACAGACATTCATCTATCTACTAAATTGTTGGAGGAAACAAACGCCAGGTTCTTTGTGACCCTTTTATGCGCTCCGGTTACCTTTGTATGCGTTTTTCTTATTGTCTTGTTTATGTACTTAAGTCGCTGGTTTACACGAATATACGTTGCCGCCATGTAGTCTTTCAATATAAATCGACGCTAGTAGACGACCTCTGACACTGGAGTGGGAGAGAAGGGAACACGCTCCAGTTATGTCATATGAATACGCACAATATACAGAAATACCAAGTTGATAGGACCTAATATGTTTGACTGTGGTCATATATACGATTCATATCCATTCAACAACCACCTTCCTTATTCTTGCTCGAGAGTTTGTTGCGTCTCCATTACTAGCTCTTTGATGATAGATTAAGCCTGGTGTAGGTCTTAACATGAGTGTGATATCTAAGAACGGATCCCACATCTGCAAACTCCAAGCTGGGCTCTGTGGGCTCTGAGAGTCCACAGAGCCCACAGAGCCATCTACCTTGTGGCCAGAGCCGGGCTCTGTTGGCTCTGACACTAGCTCAGGATACCATGATATGACACATCAAAAGGGACGCTGACACATACCATATACGGCATATTCGTGCCTGAATGTAGCTCATTCACCCATACACCAGCACTGCCACTGGCAGTGTCTCAGCCCTCGTCGAGCACGTTCCCCCAGCTTCCGCTCACTTCAGTGCACCCGGGTAGCAGTCCAGCCTTCCCCCGGGGGTATTTTATAGCATTTGGAAGCTCCTGTACCCAAGGGTATCGGAGTTACTGGCTAAATAAAAAAATAAGTTTTATTCGCAAAGGCATTGTAGCATACATGTGATGAGGTCAGCGTGCCGACCCTAGATGATCAACAGAGCCGACAGAGCCCCTGGCCACAAGGTGGATGGCTCTGTGGGCTCTGTGGACTCTCAGAGCCGACAGAGCCCAGCTTGGAGTTTGCAGATGCAAAGATGAATTGTTTATTGGGGAGTGCGACATAACCCAAGCATGCTCATCCCGATAGGCTGGAAGCGCTGATTACCAATGATGACCCTGAGACCCGTCACGTTTGATGCATCAGTTTCGAGGCGGGGAGAGACCTTGGTGAGCAAGGTGATGACCCTCCTCGATGCCCCCCATTTACATCCCACCTCCTGTCCCTTTCGTTCGCTCTCTATACAAAGGTCCTTCTGGCCGTGGCCAGGCCGCTCTCGGTGTTTATTTGCACATGATTTTGATGAAAGAGTTCAAGTTGGGCTCGGCGACAAACTCAGAATTGCATACCAGCCCGGCGCATACAGTCACAAACACGTGTTTGTAATGCTAACTTACTGTTTCCACTGTACTAGTACCCTAGCATGTGTTCGCCGTGTGTTTCAAGGACCATAAATGCATAATAACGATGTATATCTCACGAGCAATAAGAAAGATGGCACATCTAACGCTACATGTATTATCTATGTCTGTACTGCATCAGGAAAAATGGGGTGTTCAGTTTCAGCCAAACTGAGCTAAATTTAGCTAAATTAAGGGATTTAGAACTTTAACGACCCCCCCCTTTTTGTGTAGCCAAATTTACCTAAATTTGCCTAGGGGGGTCCGCAATTTAGGTAAATTTAGGTAAATTTACCATGGATTTA
>WSTJ01000279.1:0-30841 GCA_019623705.1 Ceratobasidium sp. 428 | reverse complement strand
TCCAAGGGCTTCGAACCTGTTGGACACTGGTCAAACCATAACTAAGACCTGTGCGGAGAACATCTGAAGTACACATGACCGGTCATGCGACCCTCGGGAATTTCGACAGCGAGCGCCTCTCAAGTCTCCAAGTTTTTAGGGCGAGGACCCTCGGCTTTCCGCAAAACTCTCCGGGTTTACTTCGACTAAACTCGCTTGCTCGACCGAGATTTCTGGCGCCTCAATCGAGTGTTCTTCGAGTACGACTTCTACCGAGCTCTGCCCCTCGACCTGGTCGAACACTACTGCCTGCTCATCCTAGACGTTGCGTGCCGCCTTGGTCTCTGGTAAACTCGTCTCGTACGGAATCATGCGGCGAAACACCATTGATGTAGTCACCGTTGCTCGCCCCTCGGCCAACTGTGTATAATCTGTCGGCTTATCTGCTGATAAGTGCTTGTCGAATGACCCGTGCTAGGAGTGCGAATGCTCCTCGTCGTTGGGAAGAGACTGGCGAGTGATGAAGCACGAATATAGAAGTCTGGCACGGTCTCCAGAATTGTCATGGACAAAACGTTCGTCAAGCTCTGGTTGGCCGCCGAAGATGGGACTCCAGCCAGGAATTTGGTGTCTACCAGCATCCAAGTAGGCATTACGACCCGATATCCAATACGACCTAAGTGCCCGTCATGGCTGAGGTGTTTGCCAACTTCCGGAGACCAAATGCGCGTCATACTCTAGATACCCACCGCGACTGGCACCTAGGTTCTCGTCATATCCATCTGCAGCATCCCGACCAAGCATTCCGGTAGCGGGATATGGCTCTGACCCCGTTTCAACTCCGAATCTGACTCATCCACAACCGGCTCCTAGGTAAATACGACGACCCAGATCAACCGAGGGAATATTCGAATCGAGCGGGTGGGTGTCCAAGTCAAGAGAGCCGATATCCCGGTCAGTCGGGAGGAAACCTGGGTCGTCCGGAGACGACGGCGAGCCTCAGCCGAGATCGTCATATTGAGTCTGTCGATTGCAGCCCCGATAGATTCCTGCTGTCTTTTTCCGTCCTCGTCCCACGGTGTTTGGTTGGTCTCGGACGGTGTGCCAGCATCTAGTAGTTTGTGCTCGTCGAACGTCCCGTCGCCTTCAGATGTTTCGCCCTCCGATACTTGGTCATGCACCAAGGATTCAACGCTAGCAGAAATCCTATCAACCGATAGTGTCTCTTCCTTGCCCATTTCTAGCTCCACAGGTTTTCCTGGTCCCGTTCCTCCTCGTATTCGCTCCCGTGGTCCAGATCAACAGGGATGTCCCTTATGTCAGAGGCATTGCGAATGCAAAAACTCCCAACGACCACATGCACCTCCCTCTCCGATCCATAGCCCTCCATCTCCTCAAGTCCTCCTCCCCCTCTTCTCCAGCCACGCATCCAATATACCCCTCACGACCTTCCTATCGTCTCCATACAACTTGGCACCATCCTCCGGCTCCCCACCAACCCTAAACTCAGACGCACGATGCTTCCCTTACTCCCGAAAGTAGCAGTCAAGGTCGCAGACACACCCAACCCCGTACGCCTCTGACTCGGTTCGATATTCAATCGACCTTTGGGCTTGACGAGTAACCGGTCGTGAGCCTACCAAGTCCGGGTTGGTGTCGTTCCTCTTCTTCCTTCGTTCTCGTTCTGGTGTACGAGAGATATTTTAGATTTTGTACTCGATAATGAGAAAAGGATTGAAAGACTGTACCGTGGATGGGAACGGAAATGTTAAAACCTTGTCCAAGTGAACGAGAGTTATGTTGGATGCCCACGCTTCTTGGATATGGCTAGAATGTCGAACGACGGCGATCCTTGAATAGGCTGTAGTCCGTCATTGTTCTCGTCTTGATCCTCCGTCCCAAGCATAGTTTAAACTCTTCGTCCGCGTTCAGGGGTACATTCGACCGTGAGAACCAGTGGGCACCCAACCCCAAATGCTCGTACAATCCTGGACGGTCAGACATGCTCTGATCGTTCCAAAGGTAGTGCGGAAGTATCGAGACTCGGTTGTATCGATCCAGCGTAGTATGGTTGCCCGGACGTTTGGCAGGAGAGGGCACGGACGAGTCGTGTGGAAATGAAGTGGTCATCCAGCGTGACAATCTCTTGTGCGTCGTGTTATGTAAACTTGGGAGACAAGCTCAATGGAGAGGGACATGATTCGGCCGAGGGCGGCGGCAGGACACTAACGCGTGCCTGACTCGTCATAAGCGCTAGGAAGACCTCAACCGCCTCCGCCGATATCGATGCTTAGGGATGCAGAAACAAGACGCGGCGGAGTTCGGGAAGTCACGGGCGACGAAATGGCAAGATAATGTGAGCTAGATACTCCCTCGACCGCCGTTTAGTTGCACTCGACCGGAAGTTCCTGGGAGACTTTTGGGTTTAAAGACAGACAAGTCTGCTTCAGATTGTTGGGGTCAACTCATAGGATTTGGGAGGGATCCGTAGATAAATACAAGAATATTGGCGAGGCTAGGGCGACCGTAAGTTCGTCGCTCGGTCCCTTTGTCGGGCGGTTGTCGTCGAGATCGGGATGCCCAGTAGAATGGCAGGGCGTTCCCGGAACGGTGAGAGCGCTTACCAACCGGAAATATTATAAATCAGGCGACCCGCGCTTGGTCGCATCAACTCGATCCTTCTGTTATTGGCCATCTTGCAATTCGTCTATCTCAAGCTGCCCTGCTCTAATGGATAAGATTACCAGCAAAGTCAAGCAAAGCCTCAAGAGATGTTTCAAAAAGCTGTTCCACCGCACACCAAATAATTCGGAACCCTCAACCGCGCCAAGCACTGGGCAAGGAACAAATGCCCCAGACATTACCGCCACCAGCTCGCAGCCGGCGTCCGAGCAAATCTTTCTCTCGCGTCCATTATCTGTAATACCCGCGCCACACCCAGAGCCCGAAGATGTAACACAATCTCCGGCAGTGTCTGTCGCGTTGGCAGCTCCAACAAAACCAGTCACCGCACACTATGACTGGTTAGGGCTCAAAGCGTTCGCTAGTGTTGTAAGCAAACTTAGTGAACCCTTTGGACCGTTGAAACGAGCCGTTGGCGATATATTAAACGTTGTTGAAAGCTTCGAGGTAGGTGGAGGCTATGCTTATCATTCAGCGTTCGACTGAGAGTCTGGCCCAGCTCGCGGCCCAGAACCGTGAGGACTTGCAGAAGCTCGAAGTTGAGCTCAATGAGCTACTCCACGACCTCGCTAGACTCTTCGGTTGCGTTACGCCGCCTACGATGACGTCTAGTATGGCCAACCTGGCACGGTCAGCAGCGGTCACGTTCCCAGCTGAGCTATCGGGCTAACCGGCGAGTACAGGGGAATCGAAGAAGAACTTTTATCCATCCGACGCAAGCAGGACCGTAGCGGAGCGAAGGATTACTTTAGCGCTGAAACAGATGCTGATCAGATACTGGAGCATTATCGCAACCTGAAAGGGCTGTTCCGACGACTAATGGTAGGCGCTAACTCCCGTCGGCGTACGTTGCATTAACATGCCTGTAGCTCAACGCAAATCTGGAGATTTGGAAAGCTATCAACGAACAAGCGATAGTAAGTCGTGATTTGTTTTCTTGTGAACCATTTCGACCCTGGCGTTCTCGGTAGAATGATCGCGTCAAAGGACTTCCCAGTTCGCCAGCCGCAAAGTATCACTCCGCAAAGTCCGTCATCCTGCGAGGTGGATGCACGCCGGAAACTCGCGTCGGACTCTTGCGAGGTCTATACGAGTGGGCATGCGACAGTAAAAGCCAAAGGATCTACTGGTTAAACGGCATGGCTGGCACCGGCAAGACCACGATCGCCTACAGCTTCTGCCAGAAATTGGAAGAATCGAGTCGGCTGGCGGCTAGCTTTTTCTGCTCTCGCCAGTTGCAAGGATGCCACGACGTTGATCAGATTGTACCTACAATCTCGTACCAGCTATCTCAGTTCTCTCTCCCGTTCCGAGCCGCCGTCTCCCGGGTGCTAGAAAACGACCCAGATGTACACAACCGATCGGTAAAAGAGCAGTTTCGACGGCTGATCGTTGAGCCATTAATCCTGTCAAAAGCCGCTCTCCCCACGGACCTTGTTGTCGTGGTCGACGCACTAGATGAATGTGAAGGCAACAGAGGCGCGGATATGTTCATGACTTTGCTCTCGTACGCCCAGGACCTACCCGTCAAGTTCTTCGTGGCCAGTCGTCCAGAGGCAAGGATACTCGACTTGATGCGCGTCCAAACGGGAGATCAAATCCCAAAGGAACTGCGTTTGCACGAGCTTGACCGGTTCATCATTACGGAAGACATTAGAACATATTTGCGCGTCAGGATTGCATCCGGTATGGAACATCTATCGGAGTTGGACCTGGACACCCTTGTCGAGCGGTCAGGTACGCTGTTCATCTACGCTGCCACAGTGGTTCGGTACATCGAGAGCGACAACTTCTCTCGGGCCGCAAAACGGCTCAAGGAGGTCCTCGAGAGTGGAAAGAGCGGTTCCCGAAGCGACAGCGACAAAGATATTAACGCACTATATACAACTATACTCACGGCTGCGTTTGAGGACCCAAGTTTAACCGAGTCGGATAGGGCTGAGACGAAACAGATCCTATACACAGTTGTATGCGCTCAAGAGCCGCTGTCGATTGATATCATTGCCGGTCTTTTGGGACTCGAGAGAGAGACGGTGCGAGCTGCGTTGCGTCCGCTACTCTCGGTACTGCAGGTTTCAGATACGACCGAGACTGTCACCACACTACACGAGTCGTTTCCCGACTACTTGCTTGCCAAGAACCGTTCCGGCGAGTTTTACTGTGATGCAAAGGAGCATAACGCGTGCTTGACGCGATGTTGCTTTGACCAAATCAACATACCCGATCCTCCGTTCAACATCTGCAGGCTCGAATCATCGTATGTGCTCGACACAGAAGTACCTGACCTGCCTATCCGAGTTGAGAAGGCTATATCTCGAGAGCTTAGGTACGCTTGCCGCTACTGGGGTACTCATACCATGCTGGCCGGAGAGTCTGAGGATGTCGCCCGCATGCTGGCGGGTTTCTTCTCGGAGCGGCTCCTGCTGTGGCTGGAGGTGATGAATCTATGCGACTACATAAAAGACGGTGTCACAGTGCTGGATCGGATGCAGAATTGGGCTTCGGTGAGTGTTGGAGTCAAGCAAGCCAACAATGGCTCACGCTCGTGTAGAGTATAGGATGGCTGGACGATAACATCAAGCGACTTGTCCATGATGCGTGGATGTTTGCTGCTTCGTTCTCCTGGAGCCCGGCTAAACTTAGCACTCCACACATCTATATCTCGGCACTAACGTTCTGCCCAGTCCACAACCTGATGAGGGAGATTTATCAGCAAGATAGCTCCAAGCTGATAACCAGCGCCAGTACTGCAATGAACTTATGGAGTGCAATCCCTTTATCTATACAAGAGACTCGGAGTCGGATCACGAGTATATCATACTCGCCAGACGGGGCGTACATCGCATCTGGCTCCGAAGACAAGACCGTGCGTATCTGGGACACATACACTGGTCAGCCAGCAGGACAGCCGCTGGAGGGACATACCAGTGGTGTTGCATCCGTTGCGTTCTCATCGGATGGCATGCGCGTTGTATCCGGTTCTTGGGACAACAGCATACGTACCTGGGACGCACGCACGGGTCAGCCAGTAGGACAGCCGTTGGAGGGACATACTAGGGCGGTCGCATCTGTTGCCTACTCACCAGATAGTGCATACATCGTATCCGGCTCTTATGACCATACCGTCCGTATCTGGGACGCACGTGCTTATCTGCCAGCGGGGCAGCCGTTAGAGGGACATAGCAGCCACGTCGCATCTGTTGCGTACTCACCAGATGGCGCCTATGTTATATCTGGCTCTTGGGACAATACGATACACATCTGGGATGCAGACACTCGTCAGCTAGTGGGACAGATACCGCAGGCACATACCAGCTTTGTCAGATCTGTTTCATACTCACCAGATGGGGCATATATTGTATCTGGCTCTTCGGACTGTACAATACGTATCTGGGACGCACGCACTCGTCAGCCAGTGGGACAACCGCTGGAGGGACATACCGGCGATGTTTTCACTGTTGCCTACTCACCAGATGGTGCATACATCGTATCCGGCTCTTCGGATAAAACCATACGTATCTGGGACGCACTGAATAGTCAGCCAATAGGACAACCGTTGGAGGGACACAGTAGCTACATCACATCAGTTGCATACTCACCAGACGGCACCTATATCACCTCTGCTTCTCTTGATCAAACCGCTCGCATCTGGAACCCACAACTAGTCATACCAAAGGGTTTTGTCAGAGAATCTCACAGCCGTACATCTCAAATCGCGCAGCCTTTTCACGTCACTCCTGAAGTCAAGTCTACCGAACAACGCGTACTATGCAACTTGGGCTGCCGGATCGACTGCCCTCACATAGCTTGGACACTACGGGAAGATGGCTGGATAGTTCATGGCGACAACAAGCTTATTTGGGTCCCTCCTGACCTCCGGAAGACCCTCGTACTTCCACAAAACACAGTAGTGATATACAAGCGCGGTTTTTTGCGGCTGGATATAAAGTGTAACATGTTTGGCGATCATTGGTTTGAGTATTTCCGGCCTGGGAAGTCCACAAGGCCGTGGTTAACTTGATTTCGTACAATGCTGTCCGTTGACTTCCAATCTGTTGCAAACGTCGAGGTTGCTCATACGTGTAAATGAGTTTTGTTTTGTTTGTAGTTCTTTTTATAGTTGATGCGATGATTTGTGAACTGTCGATTGAAGGCTGAGCCTTATGTATTGACATCTACTGAAACGGGAAGAAGTAAACATCGCAAACAGAGAGCGAGAAACGAAAAACAGGCGGGGGTGTTTGCACTTTAACAATTCTCATGTGTTCAACTTATGAAGGTGGAACGATGAGTGGATCGACAAAATGGAGATAAGCAGTGGATATACGCAACTGAGCTTGATGAGAGAAACAGGTAGAAGTCGCTGTAGTTTGAGCGACCGTTTCATTCGATATACTGTATATAGAGACATATCAACCATAACAGAAAGAAGTACGCGAATCTCTTCGCGTACATGGTCGTGTGAAGATATGAGAGGAATTAACACATGTATACAAGAAGAACTCTGCACAAAGCCAACGTGTTAAAATTCGACATGTGGAAATTTGAGTCTTTTGCTGTGAGTTTCTATCATCCTTATGATCGAAAGGGGACACTCGAAATTCACGAAAGGGGTAAAGGATGTTGAAAGGGGAACCGCAGAGGGCAAAATGTTGAATTTTGACACATCCGGGCTGTCAAGAGGAAAGGCACAAAAGAGAACAAGAGCACAATAGTGCTTCGGTAGCGTACAATACAGCCTCTACGTTAATCAGCAACGAATCTTACCATACTGTTTCGTTCACCGAGTACTTGAATTTGAAATGTCACACAACAGGTTCGGAGGACGTTGGCTCATGAATATGATGCTCATTTACTCGTTTTGAGGCATGCTCTCTACTCTGCAATCAGCATCTGAATCCGCTGTATATTCACATAAAACAGCATAGTTCCGCCCCAATACACTCCAAGTTAATAGCCATCGCCCACCAAGAGGTCGAGGTAAACCACTGACTGCTACGTGATCTTGACCAGGTACGAAAAACGTATGATAGACCCCAAAGCACATATCCTATCGCCTGACGACGAGCTACCCGCAAAAGCAATCATCGCTCTGCTCTCTACTATTGAAGCTATATTTGTGATTCGAGAAGTATAGTCAATTTGCGCTATAAACTCACCGGCCAACTCAAAGCGGGTCTCCCACCTCAACATAGTTCGAGCCTGCCTCAGTGGCCACCAGGTCCTTCAATCAACACACTCCTGAAACGCACTGGAGCCGGTGCTCGGCGCACCTCGGCTATCACGAACCGTCTTGTGCTCCGTGTACTCAGCGTGCAGCATGTTTGGCGGAGTGGTCTGCTTGTAGCGAATCCAATACAACCATCGACGATAGGGGCTTTGGGCTATCAGCGACTGAAACGTTGACCAGGCCCGTCTCGATCTCTCCCAGTCACCTCGACCTCTTTGAGCCTCCGTCCAAGCCTTTCCAGACCGGGATTAGCGAGGGACTTGGGATACTCGAAGTCGAGCTGCGACGGTAGGGGTACAGAATCAGCTCTGGCTGGTATTGACCGCTACCAGAGTCCAAGCTGGTCAATGAAGCAGATAGCGAGGATGGTCGGCAGTCGAAGGCGACGAGAGGTCGTGTGCAACGAGAGGTCGTGTGCAACGCTTGGGTGACCGGGGAGCATGTTGTAGTATCCAATGTTAATCGTCGAAAGAAAGAAGGAGAGAAACTAGGGAGGTTGGAATAGCATCTGGACTCTCTCAAACCAAGCGCCAAGACCACGCGAAGTTGTTGACTTCGTATACGGCAGCGTTCAATAATCTAAATACGGCAAACGGAGACTTGATGTAAACGGAAATATATGTGATCCAAAAAGGGCCCCCTTTTATCATACCGGTGAGGTGACATGCGGTTCCGGAAGGTTTTCTCTGGGAGGAGCTTCGGAAGTTTCCCCTAGCGGCGGCGAGCCGTGATCTCGCGTTCCGGAGGTCAATTACGGTCCAACCAGTGGGTGACCGCCGGCGCTTGTTTGAAAAGGACAAATGCCGGGCGGCTGCAACACAAGCATTTGTCATAGAAAATTGGCAATTTTGAGCGTTTCGGAGGGTTTTTGGAGGTTTTTGGGGCTAAGTTGTAGTTCAAGAGGTATTCTCTAGGCGGCGAGCAAGAATTTGCTCCAAAGGCTTTCCTTGGGAAAACCCAAAACACGAATGACGCTTCACCTATAATAAGAGGGGATCCTTCCATTTAAGAACTAAGGTACGATCGAAATGAAACGGTCGCACGGTATATTAGCGATTTATGAGACAGAAACATAGGGATAGTAGCTCAACTGACCTGAACCTTGCACTGTACACTCATATTTTTACTCGGTAGACACATGGGACTCGTCTTGGCTAGCAAGTGGGGTGTGCCTCAAACTTTGATGCGTGGCGCACGTCAAACACCCTGTCGATCACAGGGCCATGTTTTGATCGACGGATCCCGAGTTCCTGAATCTGATGAACGAGCCCCAAGTTGCTGGTACGAGTCGACAGCGTGGCTTGAGTTCAATCTTCGTGTAGCAGCTCTTCAGAATCTCTTGGGACGCGGCTACAGACGGTGCACAATCCCCCATTCAGAAAGACCAATGACCAATTTGGGTGAGCCTGGATTCAATAAGTCAGATAGTCCCGCAGTTGCCAATCTCGGTAGTCGATCACTTCCTGGTATGGGCATTCAAGCTGGCGCATAGATTGATACTTCCCAAGGCACCGTAGAGCAACCAGCAAGAAAGCTTCGCCGATGGTGGGTGCGTTCGGTCGACGAGTTGGGCATACCGCGTGACGTCACAAGACCAAACACAGGGATATGGCAGGTTACCTCTAAGTGTGGGAATTCGAGCCGGTTTGAGAGGCTACATATGCAGCTCTCGGAAAAGAAATGGTACGTGGCCAATGTCGTTAAAAGTTTAGGGATCTAAATGATGGCCTAGGAAGTGGTGGACCAAGGGTCACGAATGTCGTGTATCTAGCCGAGCGTGAAAAAATTTCCAATAACAAAAACGTCACTGGCGAACATCCAAAACATCGCCAGGCTGCACCGGAGATGGGAAGAGTGTGTCGAAAGAAACCCTGGGTACTGGCGGGCATCGCCCAGACGACTCTAAAATGGCCCAACAGCCTGAGTCCGCCAGGTCCTAACATTGTAGCTGTTTGGTGGACCATACATCCGAAAGTGATTGTTGCAGCGGAGTATACGTCCGCTAGTTCTGTAGACCATGCTTCCGAAGTGCGAGAGATTCGAAGTCGGACGCCTAAGGTTGTGAACTACTAGGACCCGAGCAGAATATCACACCAGAGTCACAACCCAATGCAATTCACCTTTGCTACGTATACACTTCAGTGGAAATGGTTCGATCGTCCACAAGATCATCTAAACCGGCTCTGGAAGCCCGGCGGTCAAGGTACAAAGCTATAGTGAATAAGCCTTCGCTTTAGTCCAAATCTTGAACCTTGGTCGAGCTGAAGAAAGGCACGACTTACAATGATCCCTCTACATTCGGGTATCCCTCCCGACCTTCGGATACGACGCGGTCCAAGTGCCCAACTATCTGAACCAGCCGATAGTTCATTTCGAACCAAATGGAGGTAAGAAAAATAGTGCTCACCACGCGTCTCTTTCCCGATTTTCTAAAAATCCATCGACAAGCGGCGTTCACCCAGGGTAAGCAACACTCAGAGAGGTGGAGTCAAACGAGAACGTGCGGCTTCATAGGTAGTAAAGTTTAGGCAAGAAATACCTAGAAGCAGTGGGTAGCGGGGTCTACTTGGTGATTTTATGGCTCAGAGTGTGTTTTGTCGATTGGAAGTGGTGATGGTTCTCAGCAAGAGGCGGGTTCGAGTGGCGATCGGATCATTCGATAGCCGAACAGCCGGGCGCTAAAGCCCAAAGTCTAAAGAAGGTTTATGATTTGATGACAAAACCTCTCCTAGGTTACGAGTTATATAGCTGGCGCACACTATCTTAGTTTTTTTACATGACACCCGGCAGCGCTTCAACCTTTGACTCTCGTATAACGTGATGACGCTTGTTGAAATCTGTAAAAACCATCGGGATGAAAGGCTCAAACACCTCAGGTCTCTCGGCCACCAATCACACATATACACGGGCCTATAGTGTGTTACACCTTCATTAGATACAAGATATAATCTTGTTATCATATTGTTCTCATCGCCTGTTCGACACTTCACGAGCTTCGCTTGATCATCGGCCAGAGTGTCCCATTCATCTCGGCGGGAAGATGGGTCTATTGCACATAAACTAATCGCGTTAGCACCTATCAGAACAAAGCCATGCTACGAATAAACGCACTTTGGTTCATTATCGCCGTATTCAACCACACTTGTATGTTCTCGACGTGGATGGAGAGAGAGGGAGGAGCGTCACGAGCGTCAATAGACCCTCGACGTAGGTGCAACACTCCGTCTGTACTCCACCTGGTCTTCTGACTTCTGTCTTTAATACGCGCGAGCTGCTTTCTCCCATACCTAAAAAAACGCAGAATAATGAGGCAGCAAATCCTCCCACTCGGGAATCGTTGTGGATCAAGCACTCGTCAAGCGCTAGTTTACCATCAAGCGCAGGGTTTCGGTCGGGTTTTTGGTGTCCACCAATGTCCGAGTGGGCGTGATGACCTAAACACCTAGCACGGTCTGAACGCCCGTCATGATTGAGATGTTCGTCAACTCCTAGTGACTAGGTCCCAGTCATATTCTAAATGCTCACCGTAACTGACGTCGAAGCCCTCGTCATATCCATCTCAGCATCCCGACGAAGCGTCCCGTTAACCAAGCACGGCTCCGATCTCCGCTCCAACTCCAAATCTGGCCCGTCCATAACCAGCTCGCAAGTACGACGATCTGGATCCGTCGAGCGAGCATCCAAATCCAGCGGACGCGTGCCCGAGTCAAGAGAACCAACATCCTGATCAGTTGGAAGAAAACCTTGGCCGTTCGGAGACGACGGCTAGCACAAGCCAAAATCGTGGCCTTGGGTCTGTCGATTGCAACCCCAATGGATCCCGGCCTTTCTTCTTCGTCCTCCTCGCCCATAGTATTTGGTCAGTCTTGAGCGGTATCCACCATCCGGTACTTTATGCCTCGAGTGTTTTGTCGCTTTCCAACATCTCGCCCTCTGACACTCCGCCATGCACCAAGGACTCAACGCTACTCAACGCCCAATCACCCAGTGGGGTCTTTTTCTCGTCCATCTCCGGCTCCGCTGGCTCTTTCTTGCTCCCGTTCCCCCTCGTTCTCGCTCTCGTAGTCTAGATCGACGGGGACGCTCTTAGGTCAGAGGCATCGCAAGTATCCATACTCTCAGCGACCACACGTACCTCCCCCATCCAATTTGTAGCCCTGCATCTCCTCCTCATAGTCCTCCTCGTTCTCCCCTTCTGCCTCGCGCCTAAAACACACACCCCCCCCCCCCCCGCAGCCTCCCTACCAACTCCACATCAGACGATTTGGCACCGCGCTCCGACTTCCCAGCGCCCTGAGCTTGGACCCACAAGGTTGTTCTCGCTGCTCCCCAGAGTAGCAGTCAAGGTCGCTAACGCACCCAATCTCGCACGCCTCCAACTCCGCTTGATATCCAATCGTGGTTCGGGCTCGACGAGCAGCCACTCGTGATCAAGTTTCCGGTTGACGTTCGTCCTATGTGGGATGTCGAGGTCCGTTGCTCTTCTTCTCTCGTTCTTGTTCTGCTGAATGAGAGGCATTTCAAGTTTCTTATCGATGATCAAAAAGGATAGAAGACCTACCGTGGACGGACGGGAACGGAGATGCCAAAACGTCTTTGGAGTGGGTCAGAGCTATGCTGGATGCTACACGTCCCTTGGATACAGCCGGAATGCCGAGCAGGGGCGACCCTCTAACGAGCTGTGGTTCGTCGTTACTTTCGTCTTGATCCTCCAACTCCAAATGAGATGCTTTCGCGTAAAGCCGTCGCTCTGGACGGTAATCTTTTGCAGCTCTACGTGGATTGTCGGAGGCGATTCATAGGATTTCGGCAGGATCCATAGATAGCGAAGGACGTTGGCGAGGTGAAAGCGGCTTCCTATGTTCGTTGATAGATTTCTTCGTCGAGCGGTTGTTATCATTAGACGGACCAAAAGAGTCGACTCGCAAGCTCACGAACGCGAGTGTTCCGGTTGACAACAAACGCTGATCCAGCAATTAAACGAGCTTATCTAAAAGCAAAGTATTTTCCCAAGAGTGTGTCGAGTGTGTCCGATCCAAGAAAAGGCGAACATCGGCAGTTTCAGTGGTCCCGGCCGCGAGCCTGGATTCGTGACGTGAGGGCGGTCAAAGCGGGATCTGGTTAGGGCTTTTTGACCTTAGTGTCACGTGCACTGAAAGTTTGGTTCCCGGCTCGACTCCGGTCAGCCCAACACGGTGACCAGCGGCATACCATCCCGCCACCTTCCCCGCTCGAGTCAGTTCATTCACTGACGACGTACTGTGCTATTAAATACACTAGTACTAGAGCCGAACGGCAGAACTTGTATTGGGTTGGATATTGGGGGCAACCGTCAGCAATAGCGCATATACCCTGAGTACCCTTCCTGCTGCGAAGCATTGGTTCTGGCAATTCCAACACCCTCGCCATACTAGTTAAGCTCGGAGATTTTGGCACTAAAATCAAGCCTTAACGGCAGTCTTTCTGCCGCTCCCCTCTCCTCTACTGAGTCTCCAAGCCTCTCTTTCTTGCGAGGCTGAAACAGCAGTGAGAACAGAGCATAGCATAGCATATAAGTCAAGACATAAGATAGGAGCGCTTACAAGCAAACCTTCCCAGCTTTATCGGCACTGTAACTATATCTCATATACCGCTACACATTAAAACTCGGATTTACTGATGCCGTTCCGACTTGATTGGGACTAATCCATGCGGTTACAAACTGGGTGGAGGAAGTCCTCTGCTGTATGGTTCTATCCCACCTCGTATCTCTACAGCAAAGTCGGACGGATTGTTGATTGATGCTACTTGACTGGGAACATGTTGGCGATTTTGCTTCATTTCTTGTTTTCTTTCTTCTCCTTGTATCATCCTTGATAAAAGTCAAATAATGTCGTAGCCCAGAAAATAAGCACACAGAGCATTTCTATATGCTACTTATGGGATATGACCGGTAGCCGCTTGAAAGCAGGGAGGCAGCTGTGGCCTCTGGTACTTGAAAGGATAGTATCAGATAATGACGTCTATGGCGACAGCATCGGTGGCCTTAGAACGTACCAAGAGCTATATGAGAATCATTATTTTTCGAATAAACATATACACTTACAGTCAAAAGACTTGACTCATTCATAATTCCGACCCACACCTTACATATGCATCATATTTAGTACATTATATGTATACATCATATGTGTCATGTACTCGCTTGCTATCACAGAGAATCGGGACCAGAATTGAGGGGTGGGCTGGTGCTTGGGGGGGGGGGTGTACAGGCAGAAATACACCACCTTAGGGAGGGGTCTGGTTGGGATGTTTTGCACGCGAGACTATAGCGCTAGACTACGAGATCCAAAAGCTCTTTAGATCACACGAAACAGATATGCTGTTGCTGAGATACGGGCTTCGCAAAGTAGGTATAGGTTTTGAGCAGATTTTGGCCAAACAAGCGCCAACTCCTATGCAAGACCTTACCATTGTAATGCTCGTATCTCAGCAGCGGCGTATTCATTTCGTATGATCTAAAGCGTGTTTGGATCTCGTAGTCTAGCGCTATAGTCTCGCGTGCAAAACATCCCAACCAGACCCCTCCCTAAGGTGGTGTATTTCTGCCTGTACACCCCCCCCCCCAAGCACCAGCCCACCCCTCAATTCTGGTCCCGATTCTCTGTGATAGCAAGCGAGTACATGACACATATGATGTATACATATAATGTACTAAATATGATGCATATGTAAGGTGTGGGTCGGAATTATGAATGAGTCAAGTCTTTTGACTGTAAGTGTACATCACGACCCTCAAAGGCTGTGCGAGAGCGCTTGCTAACTTAGGACGTAAATTCTGTGACCCGGCGCTTGGTCGGATCGACTCGACCTCGACTCGACTCTGTTCTTAGCGAACCATTTTGTAGCTCGTCTATCCGAATTTACTCCGCTCCAATGGATAAGCTTACCAGTAGAATCAAGCAAAGCGCCAGGAAACGCTTCAAAAAGCTATCCCGCCGTACACCGAACGGCCCGGAACCCTCAACCGCGCTGAACGCCGGGCAAGGAACAAACAATTTAATCGCTGCTGTCACCGGCCCGCAGCCAGCACTCGATCAAAGTATTCCCTCTCGTCCGCAACCTACAGTACCCGCGCTACACCCAGAGCCCAACGATACCGCGCAACCTCCAGTAGCGCCTATCACGCCAGCACCGCCGATAACACAGGCCACAGCACACGATGGCTGGTTGGGGCTCAGAGCGTGCGCTCGAGTAATGGGTGAACTAAGTGAACCCTTTACGCCGCTGAAGCAAGCCGTTGGTGGTATATTGGAGGTAGCTGAGACATCTGGAGTAAGTTAACTATAGAGGCTGTGTCAGCGTTCGCATCTGATTGACTGTGTGGTATAGCTAGCGGGCCAGAATCGCGAGGACTTTCAAAAACTCCAGACTGAGCTCGATTCATTACTCCATGACCTCGCTGGACACTTCGGCTGTGATACGCCACCTGCGATGACGTCCAGCATCGTCAACCTGGCACAGTAAGCAAGCATATGACCGACCGGACTGTCGAGCTAACCGACGAGCGCAGAGGAATCGAGCGAGAACTTGCAGTTATCCGACGGAAGCAGCATCGTGGTGGAGCGGAGGGCTATATTAGTGCTGAAATAGACGCCAATAAGATACTGGAACACTATCGTAACGTGCAAGGGCTACTTCAACGACTAACGGTAGGCAGCACCTACCGTCAGCGGTCGTTGCATTAACATGCATGTAGCTCAACGCAAACATGCAGATGTGGAAAGCCATCAGTGAACAAGCAATGGTGAGTCGTGATTTCTCATCTTGTGAACCAATTCGATCCCTGTGTTTCCGGCAGAACAATCGCCTCAAGGAGCTTCCGAACTCGCCAGCCGCAAAGTATCGCTCCGCAAAGTCGTCTGTCGTCCTGCGAGGTGGGTGCACACCGAACACCCGCGTTCAGGTCTTGGCGGATCTAGACGAGTGGGCGCGCGACAGTAAAAGCCCGAGGATCTACTGGCTAAACGGCATGGCCGGGACCGGCAAGACCACGATCGCATACAGCTTCTGCCGGAAATTGGATAACTCTTGCGAACTGGCCGCGAGCTTCTTCTGCTCCCGGCAGCTGGAAGGATGTCACGACGTCGACCAGATTGTACCTACGATCTCATACCAGCTCTCTCACTTCTCTCTCCCTTTCCGGACTGCCGTCTCGCAGGTGCTGGAAAACGACTCGGACGTACACAACCAACCGCTACAGGATCAGTTTCGACAGCTAATCTTTGACCCGCTAGACAAATCGAAAGGCGCACTGCCTACAAACCTCGTTGTCGTGGTCGACGCCCTGGACGAATGCGAAGGTAGCAGAGGCGCAGACGTTCTTGAGGCTTTGCTCACCTACGCCCGGGACCTGCCCGTGAAGTTCTTTGTCGCCAGTCGTCCAGACGCCAAGATACTCGACTTGATGCGAATCCAAAGGGGAAAGGAAACCCCACAGGAACTACGTCTACACGATCTTGACGAGTCAATCGTTTCGGGCGACATAAGAACGTACCTGCATGTTAAGATCGCATCCCCTAAGACACGTATATCGGCATCGGATTTGGAAACACTAGTCGAGCGGTCGGGTATTTTGTTCATCTACGCGGCCACCGTGGTTCGGTACATCGGGTACGACAACTTCTCTCGGGCTGAGAAACGGCTCAAGGAAGTCCTCGACAGCGCAAAGAGCGGCTCGCGAAGTAACAGTGACAAAGCTATCAATGCACTATATACGGCGATCCTTGCGGCGGCGTTCGAGAACCCGGGTCTGAACGAGTCGGACCGGACTGAGGCGAAGCAGGTCTTACACACGGTCATATGCGCCCAGGAGCCGCTGTCGATAGAGGTTGTTGCCGGCATGTTAGGACTCGAGAGAGAGACAGTGAAAGCCGCGTTACGTCCGCTACTCTCAGTACTGCAGGTTTCGGATACGACCGAGATTATCACCACATTGCACGAGTCGTTTCCCGACTACTTGCTCGACCAGACCCGTTCCGGCGAGTTCCACTGCGACGCAAAGGAGCAGCACGCGCGCTTGACGCGAATATGCTTTGACCAAATTAGCATACCCGACCCGCCGTTCAACATTTGCGGGCTTGAGTCGTCGTATGCGTTCGACAAAGAAGTACCCGGCCTGCCCGCTCGAGTCGAGAGGAATATATCTAGAGGGCTCCGATACGCTTGTCACTACTGGGGTGCTCATATCATGCTAGCCGGGGGCTCTGAAGATCTCGCTCTCATGCTGCTAAGCTTCTTGTCGGAGCGATTTCTGCTGTGGATGGAGGTGACGAATCTATGCGAGTACATATTTGACGGTGTCAGGAGGCTGCAACGTATGCAGAGGTGGGCCTCGGTAAGTCTCGGAGTGAGAAAAGTCGCGTATGACTCACGATTGCGTAGAACAGCGGATGGTTGGAAGAAAATACCAAAGGGCTTCTCCGGGATGCCTGGATGTTTGCAGCTTCATACTCGTCGAGCCCAGCTAGACATGCTACTCCACACATCTATGTCTCAGCACTGATGTTCTGGCCGGATTACGGTCTGATGAGTGAGTTTTATGGACAAGAGAGCTCAAAGGTGATAGCAAGCGCGAGTACTGCAATGAGCATGCGGAGCGCGATCCCATTGTCTGTACAACAAACCGGGGATTCAATCAGTGGTGTATCGTACTCACCAGACGGCGCGTATATTGTGTCCAGTGGCTGCTACGACAAGACTATACGTATCTGGGATGCGCATACCGGTCAGCCAGTGGGACAGCCCCTGGAGGGACATACAAGCGCTGTCGAATCTGCTGCGTATTCGCCAGACGGGGCATACATCGTATCTGGCTCTCAGGACAACACCATACGCATCTGGGACGCACGGACTAGTCATCTAGTGCAACAGCCGCTGGAGGGACATACCAGCAGCGTCTCATCTGTTGCGTACTCACCAGATGGCGTATACATCGTATCTGGCTCTTGGGACAAGACCATACGTATCTGGGATGCGCACACGGGTCAGCCAGTAGGACAGCCGCTGGAAGGACACACCGCCGAGGTTCACTCTGCTGCGTACTCGCCAGATGGCGCATACATTGTATCCGGCTCTTGGGACCACACCATACGTATTTGGGACGCGCGCACTCATCAGCCAGTGGGACAGCCCCTGGAGGGACATACCAGCTATGTCTCATCTGTTGCGTACTCACCAGATGGCGCATACATCGTATCTGGCTCTGCGGACAGCATTATACGTATCTGGGACGCACGCACTCGTGAGCCAGTGGGACAGCCGCTAGAGGGACATACCGACTATGTCAACTCGGTTGCGTACTCGCCAGACGGCGCATACATCGTATCCGGCTCATCTGACAGGACCATACGTCTCTGGGACGCACATGCTCGCCATTCGGCGGGACAGCCTCTGCAGGGACATACCGACTATGTCGAATCTGTTGCGTACTCACCAGATGGTGCGTACATCGTGTCTGGCTCCCACGACAGCACCATATGTATCTGGGACACACAGACTAGTCAGCCAGTGGGAAAGCCCTTGGAGAGACATACCAGCGATGTCAACTCTGTTGCGTACTCACCAGATGGCACATATATTGCATCTGGCTCCCTGGATAACTCCATACGTATCTGGGATGCACGCACTCTTCAGCCAGTAGGACAGCCGTTGAAGGGGCACACCGATCGCGTCACATCTGTTGCGTGCTCACCAGATGGTGGATGCGTTGTATCTAGCTCTTATGACCAGAACCTACGTATCTGGGGCGTACGGACTGGCGAGCCAGTGGGACAGCCCCTGGAGGGACATACCGGCTATGTCTCATCTGTTGCGTACTCACCAGATGGCGCATACATCGTATCTGGCTCTTCAGACAACACCATACGTATTTGGGACACGCAAACTCGTCAACCAGTGGGACACCCCCTAGAGGGACATACCAGCGATGTCAACTCTGTTGCGTACTCGCCAGACGGCGCTTGCATCGTATCCGGCTCTTCAGACAGCACTATACGAATGTGGGACGCCCACACTCGTCAGCCAGTGGGACAGCCGTTGCAGGGACATACCCGCATTGTTGCCTCCGTTGCGTACTCACCAGACAACGCATACATCGTATCTGGCTCTTGGGACGACACCATACGTATCTGGGACGCACGGACTGGTCAGCCAGTGGGACAGCCGCTGGGGGGACATACCAACTGTGTTGAATCTGTTGCGTACTCTCCAGACGGGATCTATATTGCCTCTGCCTCTGAGGATTACACTGTTCGCATCTGGGATATGCGATTAGTTGTACCCGCGGGTGATGCCCAAGATCAATCTCAAATAACAAACCCCTTGCCAATTCCTTCTGAAGCTCAATCTAACAGCCGCCGCCCACTATGTAATATGGGTTGCTTAGTCCATTGCCCTCACATGGCTTGGACATTACTCGAAGACGGGTGGATAGTTTACAACAGTGACAAGCTCATTTGGGTTCCTCCCGATCTTCGGATAACCCTCGCACTTCCCCAAAATACCGCAGTGCTATACAGGCGAGGCTTTCTACTACTTGACCTGGATCGTAACAAGCTCGGAGATCATTGGTGTGAGAACTTTCGGCCTAGAAAGCCTACGAGCTCGTAAAATTTCAGTCGGGTTTTACGCACAACTGTGTGTTGACCTTTATCATATGTGTTGACCTTCAGTTTGTTACGAGTGTTGTGGCTACTCATATCAATGGACGGATTTTTGTGTTTTGTTTTTGCAATTGAATTGTTTTGCGTCTCACTGCGTCGATTAGCGACGACTTTGGCCGTTCTGTTACATTCAGCACGGGAAGTACCCGAATTTGAAATGCCACGCCGGGCGGCTCGGTTAAACGTACGTCAGCTCGTGCTGTCCAATCCCTGGTCTAGTTGGACACGCTCTCTACTCTCGCACGTCTGGCACATATATACATAAACTACCATTGTTTCGCTCAAAATACTTCAAGTTAATAACTATTGCTCCACGTGCAGTTCAGGTGAACCTCTGCTACTTGACTTTGACCTCAAACGAAGGACCGTTAATTGGCCCCCAGGCGCGTATCCTACCGCGCGATAGCAAGCTAGCGGCAAACGCGACTCCCATTTCACTCTGTTATTAAAAGTATAAAAACACACCCGCAGCTCGTGGTGTACTGTACAATCTACCCTTCCAACTCGAGCTCGTCCCCGCCTCGACCCCGCCTCGGCGGCCACTCGATGTATTGCTGGACATACTCCTACAACGCGTGCGAACCGACTCTCAACACGCCCTGGCTACCGCAAATTGTCTATGCTCGGCGTGTAACACGTCTAGCGAAGTCATTCCCTTGCGTACCTCGTGCATGGTGTACTTGACCCACTGGACTTATTAGCCAGTATCCAAGATACATGCGAGCTCAGCGCGGCGCGCGTTTCCGGACTGGAGGCTCCTTGTGGGAGTAGAGCGACCGCAGCAGTGGGTACGGGTTCGAGACGGTTAGAGGTTGTGCATTCGAGACCTTTAGGAATGGACGGTTGCAGCTGATTGTTTGTAAGCACTTTGTCCACTCCGTATATTCTTGCAACAGCTGATCTCCTGATTAGCTGAGACTCTTTCCCGTTGCGAAACGAAGAGCTTACATGAGCTCTACTAGACGAGATTAAACGGCTTACACCATCTTGTCTCTCCCCCACACGTAACCGAATCCGGAACATGGATCTCTCGCCCGCAGCCTTCAAAGCCTCGCTCGATACAACAGCTCACAATGAATCCTCGACAGATCTCTGCTTCACTCTCATCTACTTCGTTCTCCCCTCCAAATAAAGCACAAGCTCACAGAGTCTCTAGGTCTACGCGACTTCGACCACCTGCTACTAGACGCACGAGCGACGCTAACCCATGCTAGCTTGGCTATTGGATCAAGTTCCAGGCTCAGCTGAGCTGTAGACATATGGCGCATTTTTGTATATGATTGCGCGACGTTCTGGTCATGTGAGAGTTTCGGAGTGTCGAAGCTTGCCGGGTGCAGTACTAGGAGAAGATGAACTGGGCCCGGAGAGGGCGGTACCCGAAGAGGAAAAGGAACAGGGAAGCGGATAGGTAAGAGTTCTTGCATATTAAGACAATGAACAAATCACTGACGTGTGAGTGGGGTACTGTAGGGGAGATGGTTTAGTTTCTAAGCGCATCATGGTTAGCAGGTTTATTGTCGGTACTTTTCGTATGTTGATACGCAACACGTTATAAGGGCTATCTCATATTGAATCTCAGCTCAACCCTGATGGCCTGCGTTAATGTTTACCTTATCTGGTTTCGTTATAGGCCGTAGATGCATAATACAGCAAGCTTCGAAACCCGAGCAGCACGCGTGCCAGAACCACCCTCGCCACCTCCCCTAGCCATACACATCTCAGCCCGACGACCTCCAATCCAGACCCATACGCATCCACCCTTTCGAGTTCTCAAGCTTGTGGTCTTCACGCGTCCGCGCAGACAAATGGACCAGAAAACGTCCCGGGTTTTCTGAACCTTACGATGCTGCATACTTTGTATGCGATGTATCTTGTTTACGACGTTTTGGCAGCCCGCTTGAACATCCGGGGTGTGCTACGTTGGCGCGTGCGGAGTTGGAGACTCGCGAGCGGGTTTGCTGCCCCAGTGGAACGGTGGGGAGGAGATGCGTTACCCGAAGGAGGCCTGGAAACAAATGAGGCGTCGGAAAGCTTCATCAATATGGTGTTGGTGTTGAAGTAAGTTGCCGAAGCGAGTATCTTGCCACAGAAAAGGTTGGCTCAGGGTATATGCGCTATTATTCACGGTTGTTCTCAATGTCTAGCCTGATACACGTTCTGCCGTTCGATTCTAGTGTCTATAAATGCAGTAATGTTAGACTATACTAACAAATCAATATATAATTCTGAAGGCGAACGGATAACATGGCTCAGCGATGTTGATCATTGCGGGGCGCGAGTCTGAGAATCTGTTGAAGGGCTTTCATTAGGGGGTTTCACGGTAGGCTCAACTGGGGCTCAACTGGGGCTCAACTGGTACCTCAACTGGTACCACAACTGGGCCCTAACTCACGTTTGAGTGCCACTAGTTGAGCCATTTCTGGTCCTCTTCCTTCCTTATCTGAGCCCAAAAAAATTCCTCTAGCTCATCAGATTGTAGTCCGTACGAATCTAATGTAAATTGTGCGCATATAGTATAGGTATCCAAAGTTTTGGCCGTCGGCGCTTAACTGGTACGTCCGAGTTGGGGCCTAGTTGAGGTACCAGTTGCGGTACCAGTTGAGGCCCAGTTTCGCTACCGTGAAACCCCCTATTGTCGCTTCGGGCTGGGGCTTATGGTATGATGTAATACCCGATTTGTTCTGGCATTTAGTCGAGGTGCTCACATATGAGGCATGCATCTTCTAAGAAATTGGAAGGGGAGGGCGGGAGTTTATTTGGCGATGGAGGCCCGGGGGACAACCTCGCAAGCGAGGCGGCTATTTTAGAAATGACGCTCGAGATTGCTCATACTACACGAATACATCGTATACAGATATTGAAGCAACTAGCAAACAACGATCAAACACCCTAGACTTGCCAGATATAAGCCTAGCCCATCCCGAGATCACAGTTATCCATATAGCCAACGCAAGTCATTGCGGGACGAACAACCTCTTATCACTATGTAACACCCAAAGGTATGAGCGTCAAGTGAGCATAATAGGTTGAGCTGCTCACCAGTATTGTCACGACGGAGGTTGAAGCTTGCTCGATGTCATGATATATGTTTTCGGCTCTGATACCTGCACACGACTGGGCTCGTGTTAGTTGCGGACTCTATGCGAGCGGAGAGCACGCTCTTACCGGCTCGACGCCATACAACGCCTGATGGCGGAGTCCAGATAGTAGGCAGGCTGAACCAATGGAGGTAATAAGATATGTCAGTTTATGATATGACTTGCTGAGCGCTCGTCTCAGGAACCATGGATACCACGATAACTTGCTCGCCCCGCGGTTTTACACTAGACCTCTAGGCGACTCTGCGCTAGCAACGGCAGCGGGTCAGCCGGTGTATAACGATGGGCGAGGCGAAGTCGGCTCGAGGTAACCTCGGTCTGAGGGAGCGGGCGATGCGAATGTCGATCTGGTATGTTCGAGGTAACCGAATCCGCCGGCGGCGGAGACAAGACCCGTAGCATGTGTTTCGAGAGTATCACGTTTGACCGTCGAGCGCTCAACGCCACATAAGTAGACGGAGCAGCTGACTATGATACTGCGAGGTGAACAGGCGGGGGGGTCGAGTCCATGCGCGTCGGAGGCTTCGGTCGCTCGAGCAACCAGAGGAGGATGTCGAGGTGGGTAGGTTATGGCTAGGAAGGCCCGGGTGGTGAAAGCTGAATGCCGCGATTCGAAACTCGGGACAAACACAAGATCCAGCTTGTATGTCCCAAATGTATCGGTAGGCGATGTATGTTCAGCGTGTAAACGAGTATATCGAGGAGCCCAAGGCGGAAGAATAGTAAAAATAGCCTGTATAGATAAGGCAGTAAGGACGAAGGCTGAAGCCGAGTGCGTAGCGCTAGAACATACCTGGGCTAAATAAACAAGCAACAACTAAATAAATGATAAGTCGGAGGGCCGAAACAATGAGCTCTGATGAAGAACTCCGGGATGTCGGTGTTCGTTCTGGTGCACTCTACGTCTAGGGTACGCCAAAACGGGATGGTGAGGGTGTCTCGACCGCTCCTGCGTCCAGGGAGATCGAGACTAGAGTGGGGGTTGTCCTGATGAGCTACGATGTATTAGTGTATGGGGTGTGATGGAGACAGCCAGAAGTAGACTTACGAGCTGTAGAATGTAGACGGAGGATGACAGCGTAGGAATGCTGCGGAGATCGGGGGATAATGGCGAGATGGGACGATGAGCTTGTCGGCTGACGTCAGCACGTGTCTGGGCTGGTATAAAACAAGTCACTCACAGGAATAGGAAGGTAGGAAGGCGGAAAATCCAGAAATAAATGGGAGGATACCGAGTTGAGCAATATAAGGAGTGCGGTCGAGTGAGAAAACAACCGCTATTGATCCCAAGGCGTTAGTACTGGAGCTCACGAACTGAGGGGGCCAGTGCTACATACCTCTGACTATATCGTCGCTGTCGTGCGAAGACCAGGTTGTATGCCATGAAAAGGCGCGTCAGATCCCTAACATGGGATACAAACATCGACCAACTTACAGAGACGGGGCCCCAGATCCATCATAACTCACACTACGTCTAGAATATGAGCATGTAGTCAGATTCTAACACGGTGACTGAGATCCAATGATATACTTACCGACAACACCGCCAATCATAGCGCCCGTTCGGATCCAGTTCAGACCGTAAGAAAGCCGTGAGTGAAAAGTCGGAATCCAAGACTAGAATCAATCCGGAAGAGAAGAACAAGTTTTTTTGGGTTTTATAGTTTTATCGATTTTTTTGTGCTTTTGTCGTTTTGTCGAGGGAAAATAACTAGATATATGAAAATGTGCGTGCCGAAACCCACTGTCCTTTGTGTTTACAGGGCGGTGCCAATGGCACCCTCCCTGTCTTCGTCCATGTCGTCCATGTCGTTCCAAGCCCAGCGTTCGTTCTGGGCGGGAGACTCGACAAGTTTCCCAGCTACATCGAAGGATGGCGGCAAGGGTAGAGACAGGTCCATAGATGTCGGCGTTGTTGGAGGCGTCGATTCTGGAGAGGACACGGCGCTGCTGGACTCTAGCACTGGCGTGAGTGGTGTGACTTCGTTCGGGCTGCTGGGCAAATCGAGGTGATAGTCGTACTTGAATGGATTCGTCCCATAGTCATCGTTGTCGTCGTCACTGTCGCCATCGTCATCGAGCCCAGCTAGTAGCTCGCTGGATAGAACTTGGCTAGACCCGCTGGCGATAAGGTCATACTCGAATGGATCCGACTCGACGACGAAGTAGTCTCTGCCGAAGTCGTAGTCATCGTCATCATCCTCATCCCCGTCTTCGTCGTCGTCGCTATCCGAATCAAACGCGCTAGTCAAGGACTCGTTTGGCCGAGCCTCTTCCAAGTCGTTGGAGCTATCGTCGGTTCGACCTTGAGAGACGAGAGCGGAACTAGATCCAGGGTCCACCGCCGCTGCAGGTTTCGGACCAGACATCAAAGACGGTTTGGTAGTTACTGGCTCCTGGTTCGGCGAGGGCTGCGGGGCGCGGAACACATGGTAAGCGTAGAGAAGATCACGATTGATCCCCTCTCTCCGAGACTTGCGCCCCGCCGTTTTGACTACCACCTGGCTGCAGTCCTCGTAAGCGCTAACGTATAGGTCGGGTATGTCGGGCAGAGTTGATGTATTGGCGCCGCCAGCGATAGAGCCATGCTCGCTCGGGACCGATTCGACTTTGACCGGGATTTCAACTAGGCTCCCATCCGGACTGACTCTGCAGATCTGGGCTTCGCCTGACTGGACCTCCGCCATCCCACAAACAGTCGCCGCCAACCCCTCGATCACGGTTGCTTGGACAATGCATGACTCGGCCTTGAGCGGCCGGACTTCGCCCATTCTAACCTTGCCCGACTCGACCTCGTTTAACTTCGTCGTACTAATGTCGACTCCAGCTATCTTGGCGCCGCTCGCCTCAACCTCGGTGGGCTTCTTCACCAGCCATTTGGCTTTATTCGCGACACGCAGAGGTTTCACTGGGGCTAGACCCGCCATAGCGCTGGCCTTGCTGAACACGTCCTGCCAACTACATCCCCCATTATCCGAAACACTGGCTGTTAGTGACCTTGGTATAACCCTAGACAGAGATCACTAACCTCGGGGACCATTCCTTGAACGCCTCGTCTTCCTTCTCAATAGCACCAGAATCGTGGTTGGCCGAGACGTCTTGACGTGACCCAGCGGACCTGCTGACGGGCACCACCCTCCCGTCGAGGACAAACGCGTCCTTGATCAAGTCATCTGGGCAACTATACGGATCTGTAGGTGCGTTCGAGGTCGAGTACAGGTCCTGAACCTCGTCGAATAAGTCCATCAGCTCATCATGTGTAGTAGGGGGCGGACCGCGAGGGACGGCGACGCTTGAATTGACCTGAACCGGCTCGCTGGAGTCGTTCAACTCGGTTGGCGCCTCGTTTGACTTGACTAGCGCCTGGCTTGACTGGGATGGGTCGACTTCTCCCTCGTTCACCCGAGAAAACCCCTCTTGAACCCAAGCCGGCCTTGTTGCGCCCAAGCTAAGTTGATTCAAATCCAATTCAACGCTGGCCTTCTTCAGACCTAACGGCTTGATCGCTGGAGCCTGCACCATCGCGGACATCCGCCTAAACACATCCTTCCGGTTCCATTCTCCGCTATATAAGAGAACCTATCAGTAACCGCGCAAAAAACAGGATAGAAATCGGCCAACCTTGAGGGCCGTTGTTTAAATATGGGGACCGACGGTGCTGGGCCAGACTTGCCGCTGTCGCTAAGGGTTAAATCATTCGAGGTATCTCGAGGAGAATCGACAGTGCTATCAACGACAGGGGATCGGCCGTCGACAATGAAACTATCTCTGATCGCCTGGCTACAGTAACCTGAGCGAGTTGTGGCTTCCGAGGGGATCGAAAGTGGGTCGTCGGTTAGGGGGTCGTCAGACTCGACTGTGCCGGAACCATCACGGGGAATGACACCGCCGAGATTGGCAGTGCTCGGTGTGTTGGAGGTCGTCTGGGTAGTCGAGCGGGCGTTCGTGCGGGGTGGATCGTCCTGGATAGGGCTTTGTTTGGTCGCGGTTGGCTTGGCGCTCTCTGACATGAACGGGCTGGATCCCTTCATCGTGTCCTTGACCTTTAGAGCGAGGCGCAACGGCTTCACAGAGAAGCCTCTCCCGATCGTCGCGAGTGCCTGCTTGGACACATAGACACGGCTGTTGTCTCCACTATATGAATCAATAAGCAATTAGTACTTCGAACATCTCAAGCTGAAATAGGGGTTACTTACCTAGGTGGACGCCGTTCAAAGATCGGTAGGGACGACGCCGTGCTGTGCTTATTCGTATCAGTGTTGAGTTTCTTGACGATCGAGTCGTTTGCACGGAGGTTGGGGGACTTGTCGATAGCGGACTCGTTAAGGACCGTCCCGGTTGAGAGGTTTGATGCAGCTGCAACGGGAATTGAAGAAATAGTTGGCTTCTTGTTGATATGGGATGGTTTAATTATATCCTCCGAGCGGCGAACGGTGATGGTAGTGGGATCTAGCTCTGAACGAGCAACGACAACCTCGGATAACATCTCGACTGGCTTCAGACTCTCCTTCGTGCTTGTGCGCGTCTTGTCTTCGCCCTTCTTGGGCTTGACGGCCCCGAGCGGATCCAACATGACCATCGACGATAGGGGCTTTGGACTATCAGCGACTGAAACCTTGAGTGGGCTCGCCTTGGTCTCTCCGAACAGTCGCCCAGACCTCTTTGCGCCTCCGCCTAAGCCTTTCCAGACCGGAATGAGTGAGGGACTTGGCAAGCTCGAGGTCGAACTGCGTCGGTAGGGGTATAGAATCAACCCCGGCTGGTATCGACCGCTGCCGGAGTCCAAACTGGTCGATGAAGTAGACAGCGAGGGTGAATCGGCAGTCGAAGGCGACGATGGGTCGTGCGCAACGCTTGTGTGGTCAAATAGCATGTTGTGGTATCCGATGTTGATGGTCGAGAGAAGAGAGAAACTAGGGGGAGGTCGGAATACAATCTGGACTCTCTCGAACCAAGCGCCGAGAGCACGCGAAGTTGTTGGCTCCGTGTGCGGTAGAGTCGAGTAATCTAAATATGGCAAACGGAGACTCGACGTAAACGGAAATATATGTGGTCTAAGAAATAGGGATACGATCGGAATGAATACGGTAGCACGGTATATTAGCGAGTCATAAGATCGAAGAATAGGGGTAACGGTTCAACTTACCCGGAGTTTGCTCCAGACACTCATATCTTCACTCGGTGAACACCTGGGACTCTTCGCGGTTGGAAGGTGGAGCGTGTCTCAAGCTTTGACGTGTGGCGCATGTCAAACACCCTGTCGATCGCAGGGTCATAGTTTGATCTGGGGTCCAGGATATGATGAACGAGCTCCGGCTCGCTGATACAAGCCGACAGCGTGGCTCGAGTCGTGCTTCCACACAGTAACACATCAGACCTTGATGAGATGTTTAGCGGCGATATAAAGCAGGACCCTCCACTGGGAAAGACCAACAGCCAGTTTTGGCAAGTCTGATAATAAACAGGCCAGCTTCCGCATCCACTAATCCCGGTAGTCGACCATTTCCTAGTATGGACATCTAAACTGGCCCGTGTAGTGTTTCAACGTCATGCCGCTGTGCAGAACATTCGCCAAGCTACCGTAGAACAACCAGCAAGGAAGCTTCACCGGTGGTGGGTGCCTTCGGTGAGTTGAGCACACCGCGTGACGTCATACGACCAAACATAGGACACAACCAATTGTCTTTAGGTGATTGAGGCGGTCTAAGAAACTATACGTGAAGCTCTCGGAAAACAAGACGTAAGTGGCCGATGTCGTTGGATTTTTCGAGAACTAAGTTGTAGCCGCAGCGGTGGACCAAGGATTGCGACCAGCGTGTATCCAGCTAAGCGTAGAAAGTTTCCCCGACAACAAGAATGTTACTAGCAAAAATCCAAAATGTGACTAGGGTGCTCCAGAATTTAAAGAGTCTGTCGGACGAAGCAGCGGGAACACCGTGACGACTATAGCATGGTCTAACAGCCTCAGTCCGTCGATTCCCAACATCGTGGCGATCTAGTAGACCATACGTCCGGAAGTGATCATTGCGACGTGTTATGGATCCGCCAGTTTTATAGACCATGCTTCCGGGGGGCGGGGGGTTCGAAGTAGGCCGGTCTATGCTTGTGAACTAGTAGGACCTCAGCACAATATCACTTGAGGGTCGCAACACAATGCAATTTACCTTTACTATACACAAGCTCCAGAGGAAATAATTCGATTGTCCATAAGACCGCCCGGACTGGCACTGGTAGTCGGTAGTTCGTCAAAGACGTGAGACTATAGCGGGTGAACCTTTGTTTAGTCCAGTTCTTAAGTTCGTGTCGAGCTTGAAGCAAGGCACAACTCACAACAATCCCATTACGTTCGACTATATATTCCTACTGACCTTTGATACGATATGGTCCAATTGCTCGACTATCCGAACCATTTGTTAGCTCAGATCAAATCAGGTGGAAATAAGAACTAGCACTCACCACACATCGCTTTCTTAACCTCCTAAAAGTCTGTTGAGATTGAATGACGTTCACCTGGGGCAAACAGCCGAACGAGAACATACGGCTTCACAGGCAGCAGAGCTTCGGCGAGTGATGCTAGACACAGCGGGTAGCAGAATTTATTTTGGCAAAGTTGCGGCTATGGTTCATGGTATGTTCTATGAATCCGAGCGGTGATGGTTCTCAACAAGAGGCGGGTTCAAGTAGCGATCGGATCATTCGATAGCCGAACAGCCGAGCGCTAAAGTCCGGAGTTCGGCGCGCGGGCCGGACACAGGGACACTCGCACGGCATTTCCCGTTAGCATCTTGACCAGCATAATTTGAGACCAATAATTTTGCGCTTGCTAATCCATCGGAACCAGTCTACACTGCTGCGTCAACAAGCACGCTCATTATATTTGACCTTCGGCTACTTTACGGCGAATACATCACAGTCACTAAATAAATGCTAGCTCGATAATCATTCCCTAACGGAACCCAACCCAAGCCATTCCCAGCCCAGCCATTCACGTTCGCATTGCAAACCAGCACGCTCGGGTCTATTTTTTTTACCACTCTAACAGTACCTATTCGGATCAGAGCCGAGCCTACGCTGCGATCTGAATGGCTCACTGTTACTTGTCATAACCAGGGCCAGTACTTCCTCAACATCCACAACAACGACTTCTAGCTCAATTATCTGTACGCGACTAGGACCAAGTTTATTCGCGTCATCTATGTGTAGGCAGCAAAACTCTTACCGGCTCGACACTAAACTACGTGGGATGGCGGAGTCTAGATGGTAGGCAAATATGAACTGGTGATGATAAGGTATTGATATAATATGACTTAGATTGCGAAACGTTCGGGTAGGTTTGACTAAGAAGCGAAAGGCTTCTTCTGCTTTTCCACGCAGCACAGGGGGAGAGCTTGTGTTGACGGCGGCCAAGCGTAGATGAGGGAGCTCGAGACAGGTCTTGCGTGAGAGGCGAGAAAAGAGGAATGTTGACTAGGTCCAGAGACATCGGAGGAAGCAAGGACCGAATTCATGAGTGTATGCCGAGAATGTCATATTTGATCGTCGAGCGTCAATACTGTCACATTCAGTGGAGCAGCCAACTATGAGTGCTCAAAGTAGATGAACGGAATGGTCTGTTCGAGCTTGTTGGATGCTGAGAATCCAAGCGCCGCAGTCGAAACATGCAGGTTGGGATATATATCACTGGTATTGCAAGATACGAGACTCAAAAAAGCGAGCTGCGTCGGTTGAGGATTCGGGGGGCGCAATGACTGGCGTTACGAATCCTAGATCGTCAACAAGAAATGTATGTGTAGTTCGGAGTAGTATCGGGCAATTAAGGGCGGAGTAAGCCTGCGTATCAGAGTGTAAGTTGATGTATATCTAAAACTAGATGAAAGGCCATACCTTGACTGAATGGATTATAGGGGTGAGTAAATTTCAGGAAGCGTGGTCGAGAAAGAACGCCAAGATTCCGGAGCGGCTCAGCTGGTTATCCTCGCCTCAACCCACTCCACGTCCCGAATTCATCATTGTGAACAGCTCTCAACAACGCTACATCCAGGAGCCAGAAAGGTTTATGAGCTAAGTTTAGTGAGGCTCAGAAAGCCTGGAAGGCGGATGAGATAAGACCCATATTAGCGAAGGAGAGGTCGCGGCTGCTGGTTGGACGT